>JAFVLL020040891.1:0-56616 GCA_021397915.2 Tor tambroides
ACATATCAATACCTTCAAAATATCTTTGAGCTGAACAACCTCATCTCTAAGCTCATCCCGCTCATTTCGAATGGCATCAGAAAATTCCTTCTGCCTCTCTAATGCCTGAATAGCACCAGAAGGGATTTGGCAAAGATGCGGCGAAGAGAAAAAGAAGGTGAAAGCAATGAAAACATCAGTGCTGCAGACAACAAGAACAGTTTGGCAATGACAGACAAATTGTAGCAGGAAACAGATGTGGAATTGAGCTAATCTACAACTATATGTTTGAAAGGTGAAATTATAATTTTCTTACAGTAAAGTTAATGACAAAGAGTTTTTATAGGAGTTGGATACTGAGGGATCATACCCCAATTTTTTTATTCTTCCACTCAATAGTTTCCTGGAGGTCAGAAATCTCCCTAACATAGCCGTCTTGCTTGAGCCGTAATTGACGGATCTCCTATAGAGAGGTATTGTGCATGGAAGAAGACCAAAGATGAAGGAAGGAGAGAAGCCATTAAAGCAGATGGGCAGATAAGCCAAGCATTTGAAAAAGACAAAGGTTTTAGCACAGAGATATAAAAACAACAATACTCACAGTGAGCAGTTCTTCACTCTGTTTCAGCGTCTCCTTCAATTCACTGAACTGAAACTGTAGTATGCTATGAGCATGCTTCTCTCGTTCAAGGTCCTAAAACATAAAACTGCCTTTAGTTGTTTTTTTTTTTAACCTTTTTAATGTAACATTTAAGAGTGTCATCATTGAGATTAAAGTACAAAAACACCATTTGTACACCATTCTATTTCAATCATAAAATGACAAAAAGATTACAAATAATAAAAAATAAAATTAATGAATAAAAATGCCAATTAAAAACTCTTACTATTTTAACGGAATCTATTACTACAAAGCATTATTGCAACTTCTTATAATGCACACCTGACTCTACAGACCTTACACTTTTCCTCAAGCTCACGACGTGTTTCAAAGAGAATCTCCTCCAGTTCCATTAAAGAGTCTTTTAAAGTGTCCACTTCATACATCATATTGGTCTTCTCATTGTCCAGCTGTGCATTGGAGACCATGGCCTTACGGTACTTTTCCTCCACTTCCAAAAGGGAATCCTTCAAAAAGTTGGACACCACACTGAAAACCAGCAAACACTCACAAACACATGTCTGAACATGCATTACAATGCCTCAACCTCTATATCAGTCTTGAACACAATTTTTAAATCAAATCAAAATTAAAACATGGAGATGGTTGTGTAACAATATGTTTTGGATAATAAGATAAAGTCAAAGATGGAAGCAAGGCAGAGAAAATGAGGCTATAGATTTCAGTGGCATAGACGTATAAACATGCAAAATGAGACCCAGATAAGAACCAGAGACTAATATCATATCATCTCATCATGTTCCTGATCAGCCACTCACTGGTTAAAAAGCACAAAATTTGTTGTTCCTTTGCCAGAACTGTCATATACAACTCAAACAAAGCAGTTTCTCGCTGGGCTTTTGACTGGTACTGCCTTTACCAGCTATGTACCTTGAGCTCTTTGAGGTTCTGCATGTGCTTTGCCTCCACATCTTGAATCTGATCCTTAAGCTCATGGATCTCCTGAATGAAAAGCATGAAGAGGAAGGATAAAGGATGCAGTGGAGGAAGAGCAATGGAAGGGTAAAGAACACTAGACTGATTTTCAAAATGAATTACTGTGCAAGAAACATGTACAAAGCTGTAGAAAATGAAAAAGTGAAACAGATCATAGAAGGTGTTCAGTCCTGCTCCTGAAGTGTTTAACACACAAACATCTTAGTTATCTTGTTCAGGTGTGTTTGACTGGAGCTGAGACTTAACTCACTGGAAGGCAGATCACTAGGAACAGGACTGAGCAACATAAAGAAAATGACAGTGTACTGAGGTGCTGTCTGAGAGCAAAATGAGTGATGAAAATGAGCAATGAATTCTTATCAGACAACATTATATTATAAATAAATATATTTAGAAAATGTGCTATGTTACAGTGTTATTAACTTATTCATTTGGCCAGTATGTAAACAGCAAAATCATGGGACGATATCAAGTGGTTCTATAAACCTGCTGCTTAAATTTAAACTGGCACCAAACAAAGAGATCAGGACACAAACCTTGATTTCCCTTATGGATGCTTCTGTGTCAGCAGAGATGGATGTATCTCCACTTCCTCTTCGTGAAGACGTCCCACCCAGAGAGGTAAGAGTGGCGCCAGAAAGAGTCGATGCTCGTGAAGATCCCTAAAAATACAGCAAGTCATAGGTCATATCCCTTGGTTTATCGTGAGAATAGGCTTACATGGTTAACAAATGGGGGGTGGGGGGAGATCACCTTTTCCAAGTAGTCTCGCTCTAATCTGTCATCAGCCTGTAAATAAACAAGATGATACACAGTCAATAGATTTGTAGTCATGCAAATATCGAGTCAAGCCATCGAGTCTCTTATTCATTCATTCTGATTCATGCTGTCCCTTGAAGACATGCTGTTAACACAAAAAAGTTAGTGAAAAAGATATTTTTCCATAAGAGGAAGAAAATCAGTTCAAGTCAAGCTGAAAAGATTCAAAACACAATTATTATATTTGATCAACACTGAAACCATCAAGCATTTCTGTAGGGTGTTGCGAATACGAATTATAATATTAACAATTCAAATTTTTTTTTATCAAGCATCATGACAAGCTTCAGACTTCTGTGGGTTTCTGCACATAAAATCAGTTTGCTGAATCAACTGACCACTGACCATCTCACATGCAGACCATCACCTCAATTCAACATGCCACTGCTTGTATGCATAAAAACACACACAGTTTAAACCAGGCCGTCAACCACCACAAATCACATGAAACTGAAGATTTCACTCTCGTACCATAGACAGCCTCCCATTAACGTTTGGCAGGTCAGGAATGACCACATGGTCAAGGTCTCTAGAAAGGCCACTCATACTAGCTGAGCTGTGCATAAAACTAGCCACTGAGCTGCTGCAGTCCTCCTGGAAACCACCAGATGGCAGAAATTAACATCAATGTGAGAGGTATTTCAACTATTTGTGAAGTCTCAACTGTCCAAGTTTAACAGTTGGCTTTTTACATGCACCCAAAGAAAGAATGCACACAAACACACACATTACCTCAGATGTCCTTCCTTACACTGTTAAAGTAATTTAATCCTACTTAATAGGTAAACATCAAGCAATTAACCAATTTAACACTAAAGACTAAAAGAATATTCATCCATTGACTTGGCTAGAAACGTCAACAATCAATTTCACACAGTACAGGCATCAGATTTATGAGACATTAAAAGCAAAATCTTCAGTGAACTGGATGTTTGTAGCTGTAACTGAATCTGTCACTGAGAAAGCAACTTAGGAAATATAATTGTGTTGGTTCATGATCATCTTGGGCATCAGTGACAGTGAAGTTGCTCACCACCGGACTGCCACACGCAGAATTTGCTCTGGACGAAGTCCTAGAGCTGGAGCCCAGGAAACCACTGTATTCAGAGGACTAGAGGAACACACACATACACACACACACACTATGAGAATGTGAAGAATCCGAGAGACCGAGCAAGTGAGACATGCAAAATGGATCAAAATGGATTGGAGATTATCAGACATTTCAGGCCTGATACAGTCAGCGCACATCTATAGATTCTCAAATAAAAAACAAAAATTTACAAACTGAGAAACAAGTTGGAAAAAGACTACCCACTTTGACAACATACATGCCTGTTAATGTCTTACAGATCCTTTGTTAGAGAACAAGCTTGACATGAAATACCTGACTTTTAAATTTGACTTGAAATGTGACAAACTGCATCTAAAACTATTTTAAACTGCATTTTGTACACTTCTTAAGATTCTACATGCATTTATTAATTTGAGAGACTACATGTAATAATATTTGTACTTTTTAAATAGTTCTGTGGTATGGCAAATCAATTAAATCAACTAGTGAAATATTATATATATATATATATATATATATATATAATATAAATTTTATATTTAGTTTATTATTATTGATAAATAATAGATAAAATAGAGAGGCTAAAAATAGAATAAAAAAATTGATAAAAACACCTAAAATACACACGTTCCCTTAAACATTCATGTAAATTTAAACCAAAATTCTTGATGTTTATCAAAAGATAATGTCATGTGACAATGTTAAGAGTGTCAGCTATATGTATAAAGCACTCTTAGATTTATGGCATTAACAAAACACATTCAAAGCATTTTTAAAGCCTTTTCAAACGCATTTCAAAGCATTTTTGACCTGTATTAGCTTCTAAATCACATACAAAAGTCTGATGTGTTTAATGTGTTAAAACACACACAAGTAATATTCTGACAATGCTCTGAGTGGCACTGCATTGATTATTATGATGACAGAATTTTACAAATTTAAAAAAAAAAAAATTAATTCACACTTGTTGATTAGGGAACTGAATCCACAGGTTAATATGGTATAATCTTCATGCACATTTACAGTTTATCATTCTTACAGCACGAGTACTGGAGCGTCGAGAGCCACTGTAGAGACTGTCCTCATATATAGAACCCTGATGACCGACAGATATAAAAACACAGCAGAGAAACAACATTTTTATCACCTTCTCACGCCTTGAGGTCTTACCCATAACCACTCTGTGCAATTGAGCATGCAAACTCTCCACAGTCTCAGTTCTCCTTTTTTGTATCAATACAGTCTTTCATCACATTCAGATGATCACATGTCATTTGATTTCTGTAAGGTTGGTGGGGGAAAAGTCTATAACCAGTTATTAAAGGTGAAGTGTGTAATTTTTCAGTATTTTAGCTCATTTTTATCCCAGTTTAATATGCTGAGATTGCTATTCATAGGATGAATCCCTGTTAAAATGTCAACTGACTGATGAGCTAATGATGTAAAAATTAGAGCAAGATCACAGGATCACAAAATATTGGTTTAAGCAGTAAATAAGTTGATATTTTTCAAATATATGATTTAATATCTACCAGGAAAGAAGCACTGCAGTCATTAAAAATAACTATAATAGGTTTTTGGGAAGTCTGGGTGAGAAAAAAATACATCTAAAATTCCATCACACACTTCATCTTTAAGGACTACAAGTTAAAGCCAAAACACAAGCAGTTAGCTCAGTCCTCAGGTGTTTGTGGTCTGTGTGGGTTTAAGATGCCTAATAACCCCAGATGACCACCTCCGTGAAGTTGGCCCCCCACCCAACGCAAAACGTCGGCAAAATAGTCTCAATCGTTTGTGCTGGTTTGTGCTGTAAAAATTTTCATTTGTGCTGCTTTGGTTTTTTAGATATTAAAATAATATTTATAGGTCATTCTGAGGTCACTCAGCCCCCCACCTACTCCAAATTCACCCCAAATAGTCTCGTTTGTTTGTGCTTCGTTTGTGCTGGTAAAAGTTTTGTTTGTGCTGCTTCGGTTTTTAAAATATTAGACATTGAAATATAGGCAATGACGTCACCAGCCCCCCCACATGCTCCAAATTCACCCGAAACAGACTCAATCGTTTGTGCTTCGTTTGTGCCGGTAATATTTTCGTTTGTGTTGCTTTGGTTTTTAAAATATTAGACATTGAAATATAGGCGATGACGTCACTCAGCCCCCCACATGCTCCAAATTCACGAAAAAATGGTCTTGTTTGTTTGTGCTCCGTTTGTGCCGTAAAAATTTTCGTTTGTGCTGCTTTGGTTTTTCAGATATTAAAATAATATTAATGGTCCTTTTCTGAGGTCACTCAGCCCCCCACATGCTCCAAATTCACCCAAAATAATCTTCTTTGTTTGTGCTTCATTTTTGCTGGTTTGTGCCGTACAAATTTTCGTTTGTGCTGCTTCAGTTTTTTAGAAAATAAATAGTGATCATTCTGAGGTCACTCAGCCCCCCACTTGCTCCAAATTTACCCCAATAGTTTCGTTTGTTTGTGCTTCGTTTGTGCTGGTAAGATTTTCGTTTTTGCTACTGACTTTTTTAAAGATTTTTTCCTAGTCGAGTCGCATGTTTATATTTAAATTATTAATATAATAAACCATCCTTTAATATATAGGAATTTAGGCATAACCTATTCCACGCTCAAGTGCATGAGACTACAAAAAGCACATCCAAAAATGACGAAGTAAGCCTATTTTAAGTTCTTTCCGCAGGAAAAAAAAAAATGCAAGAGATTGCACGGGCGCCTCCATATCATACAGTAAGCGCGATAATACTCCCACACTCCTCATAAACACTTGAAATGCGCCTATATGGCAATTTTATTATTCATATAAAAAAAAAAATAATAATACCCTGTTTTGGTCATATTTATTATTAATAGCCCAGCTCCCCATCAATGATCTAGCACAGAGATATAGTTATAAACTGAAGGTGCGGGAGAAGCATTAGCCTTTTTCTAATTTGGCCAAAGAAAACTTGTTAAAATCACATTTTTTTTTCTAGATTAATTTGAGCATTTTTCATATGTTTAATAAAGGTGCAAAAAGTCATAAAGAAAAATCTAAAAAAAAAAAAAAAAAATTACAAAAAAATCAACATTTTACTTTTTCGGGCAGCATTTTGTGTGTAAGGTTCTAATTTCAAATTTAGTTTTCAGGATGGCATTTAAAAATACAACAACCTTTTTTTTCGTCATGGTTAAAAAAGAAAAAACGAATGAATGCAAAAGTATAGGCCAGTAGGCTATTGCATGTTTTATTCGTGCGTAGAAACGAAAATATACATATCAAGTCTTTATTTTATTTATTTATTTATTTTTTTCTTCGTTTAATTAGCCTAATTGAACGAATATGGCTACTAACAATTAAGTGACTGCGACTATTTCGTTATTTGGTTTGCCATTTGAATTTTACCTTATTACTTCAGCTGTATTGTTAAAAAAAGACAGTAGTAAAAAAAAAAATACTACCGGTACAAACCAGCACAAACGAAGCACAAACAAAAGAGACTATTTTTTCGTGAATTTGGAGCACGTGGGGGGCTGAGTGACATCATCGCCTATGATTCAATGTCTAATATTTTAAAAACCGAAGCAGCACAAACGAAACTTTTCCCTGTACAAACCAGCACAAACAAACGAGACTATTTGGGGTGAATCTGGAGTATGTGGGGGGCTGAGTGACCTCAGAATGACCTATAAATATTATTTTAATATCTAAAAAACCAAAGCAGCACAAACGAAAATTTTTACAGCACAAACCAGCACAAACAATTGAGACTATTTTGCCGACGTTTTGCGTTGGGTGGGGGGCCAACTTCACGGAGGTCAAATGACCTGCTGTGGATGAGAGTGAAAGTATTCAAAACGTGTGTACAGAGCTGCACACATTATTGTACAGGAAGTGCTGTGGGGCAGAGGGTAATATGAGGAGCAGCACAAACCCTGTGCTTCCTGCTGTGCAGCAAAGACAGCTAAACAGACAGAAGACAAACATTTCAAATCAAATACAGAGCGAAAGCAGAGAATACCTACAAAAAAGGTGGACATGACAGGGAAAAAAATTATGAAGTACAAGAAAACAGAGAGAGGGGATTTAAACAGTGGACAGATACTCAGCGGCATGGAAGGAGTGGATGAAGATGACAGACCTGGTAGCCATTGTAGGAAGGGGCTCGATGTTTAGAGAAATAACTACTGCTGCTGTACTCAGATGAATAGTAGGCATTCTAAAATGATGGGAAATAATGTAGATGATTGAATGATGAACTGATGAAGACAGAAGTGTGAGAGATGTAGAGAGTGACGAAACCATCCAACTGTTTTACCACACTAAAATGTGCAATGCAGGGGCATCATGCCAGCTGAAGTCAGAAATGGTACTAAATATGGGCTTCTCACACTTGAAAATGCTCACCCATTGTATATTTTTATTTTTATTTTACAATAATTATCTTATTTCATGATGCACACTGTTTATACAGAGTTGAGACTTCACAGCTCACATATTTGGCAGTGTAATTTGGCAATAAAAAGATGTTAACACTACCTAGGGCAAAAATTTAGTGTGAAAAGCCTTTAATTTTGCTACAGTTCACATGCATAAAACTGTTGCATATAAACACACCTGTACTAGTTAGTCATATTACATCTACTATTTTACAAGAAACTACTTAAATCCTAAACTCTTCAGGTTATTTTGTTTGGTCTATCTGGTCAGCCAGACTAGCCAAGCTTGAGTGTCAAAAACCTCTTTAAAACCAGCAAACCAGATCAGCCTGAACAGGATGGAATACCAGCAAATCAGCTGAAAGTATGTTTTTGTAGTGGTCAACCAATATAGATAAAAAAAAAAAAAGCCAGTTGCTGTTATCATTAGAACGTGATATAATGCTGCAAAAAATATATTTATTTTACATAACATTTAGTAAATTTGAAATAACTTGAATATAAAAATGAATTAATACAAAAAAAATCAAACCTGTAAAATAAACAAATGTATACTATAGATAGCAACTTATTGATTCTGTAATATCAATAAATAAATATAAAATAAAAGTCCTGGTGTTGCCAAAATAAGTCTTCAGACACTTTTTGCCCAATGCTGATAATTAAAACAAGGCTAAATGTAGGCCAACAACTATGGTATTTTGTAACAAATCCATCATGCTTTCTCAAAGACAGTGGCAATCATCCACTCATGTTAGATACATTTTCACGTTAATCACACAAAGAGATGCCGGATTGAGACCCACCGACTGCCTATCAAGTTTAGAGGAGCGAGACATTTTGCTCTCATCACTCTGGAGTCTGGAGCTCTGTGCACAAATACAGAGTCCAGTTTACAATCTTCACACTGATTTGTACCACGTTACACCACAGTTAGTCACACTACTGCATCATGAATTAACAACACAGCCTCCCGGACATCATTACACAGAAGGTGAACCAACATACTAGTTAATACTCAAACATCATCATCATCATCATCATAGGTTATTTGGGCCACTAACCCGACTAGACAATGTGCTGAGATCATCGTCATAGCCATTGCTCTGTGGGATAGACAACAAATCATGACTGATATTACATCTTCTTGTTACAGAACACAAATGTGATGTGCGTAAGTGCTGCGAACGTACGGTTTTGGAAGAATGTTTCTTCTTTTTCTTAGACTTCTTATGTGAATGATAGGAGGAGGCCTGGGGAAGCTGGACAGGATGGTGGGAAATGGAAGTAGGATTAAAACTCCAGAATTAACTGCTCAATACTTCATGGTTGTGAACATGCAGGTGAAGATTCAGTCGCATATGGTCATAATTGATAAAATCCAGACCACACCCCCTTCATTTGTAATGTTTATGAAACACTTCAAAACATCGCAAATGTAGCATCAGGTATTAGCTATACTTAGTTGAAACACACCACAGTGCAAAAACAAAAATGTCTTGTGAACTCAATTAGGTGCTCATTTTACTTTAACAGGAACCTGAAAGCAATGACATAACATTCGTGCCTGAAGAAACATTTCCCACCCTAAGATTCTTACCCCGCCATAAGCACCCGTCGCATCCAAATCCAACTGCTCAGACAAACAAAACCACCATCAGCATGAAGAATATTTTGGACTGTTTTATAACCTTAGACGACACAGCCATACACTCATACACACCTACACCAAACACTCTGACCGACAGCACAGAAGGTTTGAAAGGAACTATACAGTTACACTGATACTGACCCGTATGTTGCTCCTGCTCCCCACTGACATCCGTTCTTCATCATCTGACACCTTGATGGATGAAAAAAAAGGTCAAATTAGATGGAGTCCACAGTTAGCAAGAGTTTAAAGACATGAAACTCACCACTGTACATAAACAGCAAACCAGTATGTACAGTGAACCCCAAAATAAGTCTTAAAGTAATTGATTTGGAATAAAATCCAAGTGTATTTTTTTCTGAAGGACAAACTTGTTGTGAAATGTTTTGCTTGAGAAGTGTTCATGAAAGTGGTTTAGGAGGACACAAACCGAAGCATGTCTCCGTGAGACACGTGTATATTGCTCACTGTCCTCCTGAGAAGAGAAGAGAAGAGAAGAGAAGAGAAGAGAAGAGAAGAGAAGAGAAGAGAAGAGAAGAGAAGAGAAGAGAAGAGAAGAGAAGAGAAGAGAAGAGAAGAGAAGAGAAGAGAAGAGAAGAGAAGAGAAGAGAAGAGAAGAGAAGAGAAGAGAAGAGAAGAGAATAAGCAAGATGGCAAAAGAGACAGACACAACACTAAGCAGTATATGCAAAGACAGCATGCAAATCAGTAATAACTGATGCAAGAGCAGTCATGTTAAAAACAAATAAACCAAAAACTCTAGACAAAAGAACCCCACAACATAATCCACATTTATGTTGTTGGGGTCAGTAAAATTTTAGTTTCACTTTTATTTAGGTAGGAACGCTTTAAATTGATGAAAAGTGTCAGTAAATACATTTATAATGTTACAAAAGATTTCTTTCTATACTGTTCTTTTGAACTTTGTTCATCAAAAAATGTTTTTTTTCCCTAAAATATAAACATATACAAAAATATAGTTTTCAACATTGATAATATTAAGAAATGTTTCTTGAGCACTAAACCATATTAATACTAATATGCACTAAAGCATATTAGAATGCTTCCTGAAGGATTATGATACACTGAAAACTGGAGTAAAGGTTGCTGTAATTAAATAGATTTGCTATCACAAAATTATATTTTAAAATAAAAAAACATTTTTAATTCTAATATTGCACAATATTGCAGTTCCTGTGTATTTTTTATTTTTTTTTTTTATCAAATAAATGCAGCCTTGGTAAGCATAAGATTTTCAAAATCATTTAAAAAAAATCTTATTGACCCCAAATTTTTGAATGTTAGTGTACATAAAAATATCTACAATGCCAGTAAACATAGATACATATTTGCAACATTATTTCATTTGCTGACAACTTGTGAAAATGCAAATCACCTATGTAGAGGTATTGACCTAGTGTTGATGCATGCAACCCTGATATCCAACATCAAACTCTACTAATTATTAACAAACAACATGAAACGCGTCCTGTATCACAAATTTGGATCCCTATCATGTAAAAGTCACATGCTGATGAAACTAGAGGCCTAGAAAAAGCATAAAATCTCAACAGTGAATGTACCATCCACTGCTCAATGTCCCCCCATTTGTTGTCCATGTTATCCAGTCCATAGTATTTCTGAAAAGAGAAATGCAGCAGAAACCAGGAGAGAAAAATAAGGGAAGTTCATGTAACAAGAATGCAACAGAAGGAAAGGAATAAAAATATGCCAGAAAAAAAACAGTACATAAGTTGTCACTGTGGTGGTACCCTTTCAAAAGGTCCTAATATGTACCCAATAAGGCACTAATATGCACCCTGTAGGGGTAAAGAAGGTATACAAAGATATACCATTTGAAAGAGTACCACCCCAGTGACCTTTTTTGTGTGTAGAATAGATCTACAGCATCAGATGTCCTACCTTCTGCACCTGATAAATCTACATCACAGGAGGCCAGCAAAACAGGATCAGATGAGCAAAGGAAAGAAAGCCACCAGATGGGGAAAGGAAGGGGAAAAAGAGAGGGCATTGATTATTTGACATGAAAGAGAGCTAACCAAGTGGAAGTGTGTGTACTCAAAGATAATGGAATGAAAAGAGAAAGCTGTTAAAGTTTTAGCGATCTGTCAGCTCAGTGTCATGTTACCTGGCCTTACAGCTAAGCTTACATCTACAGAATACAACAGCAGTTCACACACTTGATTCAAAGAACACATGAAGGTCAAGAGGATCAACAAGCAGCAAAATTCAATGCCATTACCGAATTGTCAGTCAGGAATTTTAAAAATCACACTGCGAGTTTAAAAGCATCTGAATTACGTCATGCAACTGTTCAGATATCTGAGAACATACTCAAGAGTCATAGAGGGTCGTGTGATCTGGTCTAGGATTCTTTCCACTGATGTTTAAAGTTTCATTTGGTTCACTAATGATCAAACCAATGAACAGCACTGGACTAGTATAGCAGTGTTATGTTTACACTAACATATTTTTGTATACTTATCCATTACTTTTTCACAAGTAACAATAACATCAACAGATAAGCTGAAGATTCTTAAAACATCCAACTACTATGTATGGTTTGGTCACCACAGCAAATTGATAATTACAAATGTACTAACCTCATGCTAATGACATACACTAAACCTATACAAAAGCAGTTTTCTAGCTAGAAAGAGACATCTCTAACAGTTTGTTGTATATTTTAATAATTTAATCAAGAATTTGAACCTAATTAGTATATAGTCTAAACTATACAGTGCAACAGTGAACACTTTCACTCTTACTTACTGAAAAAACTACAGAATCTCACCTAACTGGTTTCCCCATGTGTATTTGCTCCAGTTTTGAGGAGTTTTTATTCATGCAACATTCCTGTAACAAAACCTCTTCCTTTGAATTACACCTTATGTATTAAATTAGAGACTTTCCCACAACATCAATGCTCTTTTGTTTTGCAAAACTCTGTAGTCTCACAGAATTAGCCAAAAAAACTAAGACACTGTTAGGGTATTAGAATCAAAGTTAACATGTTCTCCAAAAGGCACAAAAGAATTTTTTTTTCTAATAAATAACCATGGCATCCAAACAGGATCTGGCACAAACTCAATAAATACCCTTGGTAGAACCTACACTCAACCTTCTGACTAACATATAAGAGTTTCAGACCTTTTCATTAAGTCGACAGGTCAAAGTCAACAAATAAAACCTGGATACAAACTAGTATAGAACATCAAATGCATCAACAAACCTGTTACTTAATTATTAACACATTAAGTCTGTAGTTTCTTATCTTTCCAAGCTCATCTAGTAAATTCACGCTCACCTTCCTCAGCAGAGGGGTCTGGGGTCTCCCATTGATCACTTCCCTAGCCCCTCTACGCACTAATCGCTTGCAGGCCGTCCTGATAGTCTCAAAGAGTCCCCATCTACCTCAGGACTGAGGGAGACAGAGACTTTCTATGATTCCAAATATATAGTCCGTCATAAAATCCAAACCACGTAGCCTGTGTGGACTAGTGCATCTTCAAGTCCAGATTAAACTCTTCCAGATCTATTTTATGTCACAGCATGTTCAATCTTGAGTCATTGTGTTTTTGCGATCAGCATAATGATCACAGCCAGATAGTGAGAACTGAATGGGAACTGAATCTGTTAACCCGCTGCAGGAACGGCTGAAAGCTCATAATCTACTTTAAAGACTTGGCTGGAGTTTTAAAGCCACAAAACACACACCCTTAACATTCACACACCTCCTGATCAGACCAGGCTTAACTCAGTATGCTAGCTAATCTCTCAAGTACCCGGGTATGCTTTAAAGGCTGCGTTTATCTTCATTACATAAGTTTGTTGCGTCTAAGCTCAGGTATCACAGTGTGAGTTTCTGGTTGTCCATTCACCTCCGAAGGACCCTGAGCAACTTCATTCATATGTACTTTATCAAATGTCCTTAAATATCTTAAGAAATCTACAACTCATTTAAATTCATGCAACTGAACCCATGCCATTGATGTCCCATTTACTGTGTGCAGTCAACTGTACCAAACCAGCATCAACAGTCACAGTGCATTAACACTAATTACCCAGAATTAACCATGAGTTGGAACCAAACGTTACCATTCCTTTAAATCCAGCTCTCTTTACTATGATGAATGTTCAGGCAACGTACTATTATAGAACCAAAAGCCTGACAAAACAAATGAATATAGACTTACAAACTGTAATGTAACAGGGAGTTGAGAATGACCTGTAATTTTGTGCCAAAATTAGGGGTAAAAGTACAAAGCCTGCAGTAAAGCTGCAACAAAATGAGCATAAAGTCCACGGCATTTCTTTTTCATGAGTGTTAAAGTTATCTGAACAAATTCCTCAAACAACCTAATCAAATTAAATGAAGTGCATGTTATTGTACACTTTTTTTCATTATTTTTACAAAATGGGGGAGTCAATATTATGCCACATATTCTGTCAGTAATTAGATAGTTCACCCAAAAATGTAAATCATTTTGTTCCATACTTTTATTTTTTATTTCTTATGTGGAACACAAAAGAATATATTTTGAAAAATGTCTCAGTACTTTTTTTTTCTCCATACAATGAAAGTGAATGGAATCCCCACTGAATTCCATTGTACTGGCAGTTCAGTTGAAACATGTTTTCCAAAATATCTTCTTTTGTGTTCTGAAAAAGAACAAAAAGTCATAAGGATTTAAAATTGAAAAGACAATGTTAATTTTTGGATGATCCCTTTAAGTTGTATTTAACATTGAATTTTTTTCATTTAGTTTTTCTTTGTAAAGACCTCAAACCGCACATGATGTAAACTTTAATATTTCTAAGCATTAGCTAAGCAAAGGCTGAAGTTTTAATGTGGCAGTTCAAACGGGCTCTTAGGAGGTCTTGACCCAGGGGGTGATTAACTGACCCTGATCCCCTTTACCCAGCCAAAACATGTCCTTCAAAGAACAGAGCCCACAATCATGATGAAGATTAAACAAATTGAACATAATCGGCTGACAGTGTTGTGCAGGAGTGAGTCAACAAGAAAGAAAGATTCAGTTTTGAGAATAAAGAAGGCCTTTTCCTATTGAACTGCCAGCGGAAAACACCTTGAAAATATTTAGAGTGAACAGAGGCCAAGACTGGATAAATATTATCAGCGACAACATTTTCAAAAACACCAATGCAATTTTAAAGACCTACAGCTCAACACTCTCTTGAACTGTACTGGAAGGTCCCCCTCCTGTGTTTCAACACATTGTGTAATGCAGGTTGTTTACTTTATGAGATGCTTTCAGCTGCTTAACATATGACTCTTGTTAGTAAGTGTTGTGATTATGACACCATTGAAAGGGGACATATCCACTATACGCAGAGAATGGAGTTAAGCAGGTAAGCGCATAGGGATGGGATTTTTCCAAAAGTTAAACCTCTTCAAATCTCAATCTTACAGGATAGGTCACATGTTACTGGTGGGCATGTCAAAACATCTATGTACTGGAACAACACTGTCATGCTAGAAGGTTTTCTGAGCCCCCTCTGAAAAACATGTGTGTGATTTACTGACAATGCTCACATTAAAGAACAGACACAGCCAGATCATTTCCATAATGACCAGCACAATCTACCAAGAGCAGCGCAAATTACCGCCTGCTATGAGACATGCTTTTTTGGGCGTTCAATAATGGTGCAAATACCAGTAATTTGGCGAGCGCAAACGGTAGTAAAACACGTTGCGTGATTCATTTTAATACTCTCCACCCATAAATTTTGCGTCTGAAAAGGAAACTCCTATAAATGCATATTCAATAAGGTCAGGTGCAAAAATAACTGTGTCCACACCTTTTCAGTGCTAACTCTTTAATAAATCCTGAGAGTACTATCTTAATGCTAAAAGATGGTTTGCAATGGCACAAGCTGTTAGTATATCTGTCCTTAAGCAAATAAATAAATAAAATGTCTGCAAAGAATAATATATAATAAATTAACATATAAAGAATAAATAAACAAATACAATTTCTGTAAAGACTTTGGAGGAATATTATAGCATATAGAATATTATAGGAGACTCGAAAAGCAATATGTAAAAGTTGATACAAAATAAAGACCAACATTAGATTTTGGCATACGAAAACATTTAGCAATGCCAAAGCCTAAATTTCCCCCCAAGTTTCAGCCTTCAGTGATTGTGTTTCTTCACCTCTTTCTGTTGTCTCTCCAATTCTCTCATTCTGATCTCACGAGCTTCTGCACGGGCCGCCCTCTTAGCTGCCAAACGGGCTTCAGCCTGCAGGGGGCGGATGGGGAAACAGAGAAAGAGAGAGAGGTAAAGTCATTAAACCATAACCATGAGACCATGAGCAATGTAGTAAATGCAAAAAAACAGAGGAAGTTAAATCAACACAAAAAACTACTTCTTATTACATTTCTTGTAATGTAAATTCAACAGGAGGTTGAGGAGATCTCCTCCCTGTCATAAAGATTTTATGTACTGTAACTGTAAACTCGTCAGACTGCACATGCTATGAATGTGTTTGTTTACATGAGTATGTATGTATGTATTTGCGACATTAGTTCATCACACTTTGAAAGTCCTTTTAAGGAAGAGACTCCCTGTAAGGCATGAGGGGGAGAGAGAGAGAGGAGAGAGAGAACACTCTTCCTTCCTGCAGATGACGCCACAAAATGCGCAACGACCCAAAAAAAAAAAAAAGAAACCTCAACTCCAGTATTTCATCACAGACGATACCCTCCCCATAGTGACGTCTGCAACTGAAATCTGCCCACTTACCCCCGAATCCTGTACTACAAGTAATTGTTATACCAGAGGCATGACTGTAACACACACACATTCCTGAAAACATAGCAAAAAATATTTCATATTTATGTTTTAACAGGAAAAAACAAGTGTTAAAACAGTGGAACTACTGCTCAAATTGGCATGCAAGCAAAGATTTAAAATGAATTCCTGTGTTTGTTAGCTGCTGGAGAAATCCATAATGACGTGTTCCTGAGTAAATGTCAGATCATATCTTAATGTCTCAGACTGAGGCCTTCCGTCCTGAACACAGCCACACAACTTTCCAAGGAAGCAGCTGTTTCTCACCACAAAGGTCTTGTGTCCCTTTGCCAGCAACGATGTTCGAGAAATATTTAGCCAAAATAAATATTTCCACAGCTTCAACCACTTCTTGTAGTAGTTCTAACAGAAAGTGATGGTCTAATTTTGCATTTAATTTTAGAAACTTTTTTTTAAAATTAGGAGTGAAGGACAAGCTTCTACACATTCTTTCCAGTTTCAGGACAAGAGAGGACAAAAGATAAACTGGAAAAATTGAACCTTTCTCATCCTTAATATGTGGTGATGTGCAGTTAACATACAACATCAGAATTAAACATCCAAACCTGAATTCAAGAAACATCACCTTTGTACTGAATATCACTACAGTTTGTAAACAGGAAATGTGTGACCAAGTTATGTTAGTACTGTTGTAATGAAGACAGATAATTGTGTAGAAGAACTGCCAGGGCAAAGTTACTACAGCCAACCCCAGCAATTAAGCAGCTGTCCAAACATGTTTCTAACAGGTTCTCACTAAAGTCAACATATGATTTCCACAAACACATCAATCCACCTATGCATACATGCCTCTTTAAAATAACGGTTACCACCCAACAGGGTTTTGACTGTGCTGAAAATGCTGAATAATATTTAATTAAAAAAAAAAAAAATCCACACTTAAACTAAACATAATAATAGTAATAGAGTCATAGAAAACTTTCAGGAATAAATGCACTTTGTATGACTGCGTGACTAACAGGGTAACCAAAACTATGCCATTTTTGACCATACAGGAAGTCAGAGGGCTGAGTCATTCACAATCGAGCCTGGATCACACCCTTCCTGCACTTTAGCAGAACGAACCACTGATCGTATGAACGACCATCACTGCTTATTTCTGATGTGGAGGGCATGTAAATGCGCACACAATATGATTTACATGAACAGAAGATAATCATTCATATTACTGAACCAAATCTTTAGTAGTAGGCCTACATGTCAGTCAGTGCTTACAAAATACCTGAAAAGCAGTGGTTTTGACAAGAAAAAAAAAAAATACATAAAATGTGCATAGACACCTAAAAGAAGTAGGTTGGCATTCTTAAAGAAAACATGCACTATTCATCCTCTCTGAACTAAAACAAGCAGCTCTTTTATCATAACCAATATTCATATTAAGGCCTACCTTCTTGCAGTTATCAAAGTACACCATGATATCTGTCACGGTGAGCATATGATAGCCTGGGTCATCTGCATTTTCCCCCATCATGACCATTTACACACTCCTATCACAGAAGAGAAAAACAAACTGGCCTATTTCACACACCTCTCTCCTCTCGCTCTCTCCTCAACAGCTATTTTTAATGACCCAAATGGAGCGGGCTCTATCAATAAACCCAAAATGCTCTAATTTAATGAAAGTTCTGTGACATGGATTTTCTCAATGGGAATGAAGAGCTAGTTCCATTGCTGTCTGGTATTTTTTTTTTTTGGAATAGAAGTACATTGTTGAATTGCTCTAATTGGCGCTGGCAATCAGCCATAGTTAATGTGCGAAACTCGGATGAAGTGCTGCTAATATGTCTGAAGAATAAACAGAGAAACTGTAGATTTTTTTTTAGATTCTACTTTTTTTAATTTTTTTTTTTACTTTCCATGATTAGAATTTCCATGACCTTTCAAGGTCTGAAAAAAAAACACTATAACAAATAATAAATTCCCGGACATTTCTAGGTGTTCCATGACCACTGTAATTCAACATGTGAGTATACAAGATGAAGTACCATTCACTTCTTCATTCTTTTTAAACAAGGAAAAAATTGACACTTTTTCCCAAATTACAAATATGAGCATCTCCACTTCTTTTACATTTAGATTGAAAACAGGGCTTAGAAAATTTAATTTGTTCATGGAACACTGTAGGGGCTGTTCACTAAAACGCATTCACTTATTCCACTGTGCTACTTTTCCATTGTTTTTGAATGTAAACGCGCTAGATTGACTGCTGCACTTGCGCCTCGTGTCTTTTGCAGCATCTGACACATTACTCATCATTTTTAAAAAACTGCACCTGGAGGCCTTGAAAGGCCCAAGCAAAAACATGTTCTGTGTGAACGGCCCCTTATAGAGTTTAACCAACAGAGTTGAAGAATTATTGTGTTTTTGGATTTATTTTCAGATAGATGAGTGTGGACAGGTTTACTAAAACCCCCTGTTTGGAGCCTTTTAAAGTAGACACGCAGGACAAGCTTGTAATTCAGGAGTCCCTGGGAGTTTGATGAATGCCAGGACAATTTGAGTCCGGAGTTCTTATCTGTTGACATAAATACCACAGAAGGAGATGCCAAGCTGGCCAGATCTCTCTCTCCCACGGCCTCTTGTACCAGCATGCCAGGCTGAGCGGGTACATGCTAATCATCTAGACTGCTACAGACTAGCTGTAACAGGAAATTAAGGAAACAAACAGAAGATATGCAACACAAATGACTTGAAGTCCTCAACAGCTCCTTGTTCAATGTGTTTTGGACAGTATTCTGCAAGCAAAATTTACTCAAAATGTTGACATTTAAAAAGAGACATTATTAACTCCAAAACTATGACTTATATAAACCAAGAGAGTCCCTGAGCAGTTTAATTCATCTAAATGTGGAAAGCTCAATATTAAAAATGTGTATCATTTTGCCATCTGTGTACACTGGATTAACGGTCTTCGGTATGAGACATAAACAGTCTTTCTTACTTGAGTACTAACGTAAGAGCCAGAGACTGGAACATATGAGATCACTGGAGACGTCTGCCACATTTCTGGTCTGCCCATATTAACACCTACATAAATCGTGCCAGCCTTCCATGTCAAACATAAACCAAACAATGTCTGATCTGTGTATGGTGAGTGCATATTTTAGCAGGTCCCTGGGTTCTGTGGCAGAATTTAATATCAAAACTGAGCTTGCTTAAAAAAAAGAAATCGCCACGTAGGGATAAAAGAATTTAGGAACATAAATTTGGGTCATTCCGAGCATGGAGAAAATGATGACAAAAAAAAAAAAGGGAGGGGAAAAAATGAAGGAAAAGAGATAAGATTAAGTGACCATTACTTAGTGGTAATACACCATATTTAATATAAACCTTAGACAATTAAAGCATATATTTTCTAAGTTAAAGTGGTAGTTGTCCCAAAAAAAATGCATACTATATTAACGCACAGCTTTATATATTACTATATTGCCACCTAACTCTAATCCGTTAAATGCTACTACAAGGCATGATACTAAGATTAAGATTTTCAAATGAATATATTAAATCACGATTTTCTGCAAAGCTAATTTGAAACAATGTGTATTATGAAAAATAAAAATTTGTCCTGAAAAAAATGAAAATTCTGTCATCATTATTCACCCTGATGTTGTATCAAACCTGTATGACTTTCTTCTTTTAGTACAAATGCAAAAGAAGATATTTTGCATTTGTATCTCGGTCTTTTTGTTCATACAATGACAATAACTGAGGTCCTGTTATTTTGGCCCTAAATTGACTTTCACTATATGTACAAAAACAGTTGAAACATCAAAATATTTTCTATTGTGTTCTGTAGAAGAAAGTCACACAGGTTTTTTTCTTTTTTGGTCGAACTCTCTCTTTAAATACTTCCTATCCCAGTTATACCATAAGTAAGCCATTCATATTGACTATTCAAAGAGTGCAAACACAGTGGTTCTGTGGTTCTATCAAAACATTAGCACTTTGTTTGAGCAGATCGACAAGTCCTGTTCTGTCTCAACCAATGATGTTTGCATCATTATTTTGGCAATCCCTTTAGATGCCACTAGTGGCTCAGAAATGCCACACTTCAGTCTTAAACCCTGAGAAACATGAGGCAGGGTGATGTTTTGAGGAGATGCCAGCGTGCCCGTCTCAGATGACTGCACACAGAAGCAGCTCTTCACAGAAAGAGAAGACCTAGTGTACTTGGCCAACACAGAACACTTGCTTCACTGACCACAGAGTTACTTAAGAACAAGAACAAGCCTGTGAGAGAAACTCCAGCTTGCTGAAATGAGGGAATGAGAGAGAGTAGCATGATGGTGATGAGTCGAAGGTGAAATTGCATCTCATCTACTGGTCTCTGGTTTCTAAAGACATTCACTGTGCTCTCTGTTTTAAGGCCAAAAAGTGTCTTCTTGAAGGTGAACTGGGTTTACACTGCAGAATGGCCAATAACGCTGTAGATTTCCTTACAAGAGATTAAAAGAATGAGTCTGAGACCAGAGCTGACTTCACAGCTGCCTGTTCCTAAGATTTTTTATTTTTTATTTTTTTAATTTTGTGTTTTTCCTTTATTTATGTGATATCGTAAAATTCACTTAAAAGTATTTGGACCGAAAACCAGCTATTTAAACCTAGTTCTTTTTTATTTGACTTATAAGTTTCTAAGTGTTTTTGAATAACTTTTTTCAAATTTTCAAATAACTTTCTATTTTAGCATCTTATATGGCCCATGCAACAGGTGAGAAAAGTTAAATGTTAAAGTTAAATGAGATAGCAATGTCTGCTGGAGTCAGATCAGTGTAAATACAGAAGATGAATTGTATTACTTCGTACAGAGGAATGAGCAGTGTCCTTGCAACTTAACAGAATTTTTACACATTAAGCGGTTTCACACCTACATTTGTCAAATAAGCAACAACTTGCACCAAGCGGCTAATCGGAGACCAGTGCAAGAGTTTGTCTGAATGTGCATTCCTTTCACGTTAGCACACAGTCTTATCAGAACAAAATGACCTTGTACACCAAGTTAATAAATCATGAAATAGGGACCATTTTCTCTCTGTGTGAGTTTTCTCTTGAGTTGTCCTGACAACTGAGTGTAACTTAATAGAACAAGAAGAAAAACAAAAGTGATAAGGGGGTTTTGCATACAAAGGATTACCATGCACCTCAAATCCAACAAAAAAACAATATTCTGAAGGGGAGTTATGTAGATACCACTGGCACCAATGATCTCTAAGATCTACTTATAGGCTTACAACGCTTTTGGGAAACACAGTTCTAGTGTCTTGCATTTGATATCAACAGAAAGTGTAAAAGAGACTATGACAATATTTTTGTCATAAAACACATGACTGAGGATTAAGCAGTTATCAGAGTAACCATGGCTTATACACAAACATCCTGACCAATCAGCATCAAGAGCACTAGAAATATGGACTCAGGATTACTCCCAACAGCAGAGAATAAACAGGAAAGCAATTGTGATAACAATCTTCAGGGGCCCATTGGTGACATCAGAAAAAGGAAGAAAACCCTTTCTGAATCCTTGTCCTTATATGGAGAGGTTCCATTCTTGGTGAAAGATGTCAGCATGCGAAAAAGGTCTCTGACTTAAGTATGCCGACATTATTTGAATTTGCTACAGTCTTGCTTCAACCTGTATCAACAGTTCTGCAACAAGGCTCTTGAAGAAAATTCACAGGAATAGGGTGTTGTTGAAAACAGTCCAATGCAAGTTTAACCTTGAGCTGCTCAGAGCTTAATCCAGATAAACGTTTTGATTGTCATGGACCGGAGCCTTCAGGACTTGTACTACTCCAGAGTGAAGAAACGGGCAGGTAACCTCATCACAGACCCCTCTCACCCTGGATACAACCTGTTTGCACTTCTCCCCTCAGGCAGACGCTACAGATCTCTGTGCACTAGAACATCTAGGCATAAAAACAGTTTTTTCCCCCATGCCATCTCCAGCCTAAACAGCTAACACAGGAATTATTACCTGTGTTCTGTAATTCATTCTCCATCTCTAATTATTGCCTCTCTCTCAAGTTCTATGTAAATACATATGCATATTTTCTATACAGCTGTATATATGGGGAAATAATGCACAAATCTGTACATAAATCTTCTGTTCCAGATTCATACACATTATTATTATTGTTGTTAAGTCTTATTTAAATGTTTCTGTTCTCATGTCAGATATGTATATATATATATATACATATATATGTATGTATGCGTGTATGTACCAAGAGCTTCTTAAAAACCACAACAAATTCCTCGTGTGTTTGCACACACTTGGCGAATAAAGCTGATTCTGATTCTGATAAGCAGGTGTTAATGTGTCAATGTTCTGCTGTGCTCAGTATTCATAAAACCATTTATGTGTGAGGGCACATGATCATTTATTTTGATATCAGGAGGACTCTTCATTCTGAATGCGGAAATATAAAATCATTGCTCATGACAATGAGTTTAAGATTAACAGTCAGACAGCTCTTGTCCCGAAACCCAAAGTCTGAGCTCTGACTAATCATCTAAACACCCCCCAGAGCGCAAAGTCTAACCTGGCATCCTAATCGGCTTTTAACCATCTCAGTCATTGGATGACACTGTAAACAGTGCCAACAAATGCAGCTGAGTTTGCTAGTAGCTTCCAGTGGAGACGTTTAAGACATAATATTTAGAAATATTGAGACTGTTAGCAATAAGAAATGTACAAAAGCATTCAAATATTTGAGGTTGGTAAGTTTTTTTTAAAAATGTTTTTGAAAGAAGTCACTTATGTTTACTGATGCTGCATTTATTTGATTAAAATACAGCAAAAACAGTGATACAGCAAAAACGTTAGTGTCACATGATCCTTCAGAAATCTTTCTAATATGATTTAGCACTAAAGAAACTTCTTATTGTTATCAATGTTTAAAACAGTTGTGCTGCTTAATACTTTTTTGGAAACCTTCTTAGATGAATTGAAAGTACAAAAAACTGCATTTATTTAACTCTTTGGTCAGCTGCGTCCTTACTGAATAAAAGTATTAATAATCTCCAACAACAACAACAACAACAAAATCTTGCTGACTCCAAACTTTTTAAGGGTACATATATCTGCTCTTTATTTTTTTTAGATAATAAGATGGGGAACACTGGTTCATCTTCAGAACTATACATGCTACTTCCTGCTAATTATTACTACTCTCACATCATGAGTTAAAAGTGCTTCATTTGTTTTAAACCATTATAAAGTTACCAATCCAGTCATTCTCTAAATCACATTTTACACACTTTTACCAGACTTGCCAAATTGCATCTGTCTCACTAGCCGATTTCCAATCATAAGCCTCTTTTACATGGTCAAGGGCTCAGTCGTGCCAGCAACTCAACTTCCTAGAGAGTTAATTACTCTAAAGACTCAAAGTTAACTCGTCTTGCTTGAAATAACATTGGCAGTCACAGTGACCAATGAGCTTTTGACAAGCCACTGTCCTGCTCACATTTGACTCAAACACACAATCACACAGACTGATAGAGTAGTTACTCCAATAACTTCCTAAATCAGTAAGCAGGTGAGACATGCAAAATGGTTTATAAACAGAGTGTGTTTCTGATTAGCTAGTTTTCTGGATAAAATAATCATAAAGCACAGGGTGCTCCAATGACTCTTTTATTATCAATTTTTATTCATTTATTATTTTTTGTGCCGTTTACAGAGAACAGAGGTATCACAGAGGAGAGTGTGACTTCTCAGGAAATACATTTTTCAAGTGACATCTGTCAGGGACATGCATGGTTTAAAAAATTAATTAATTTTTCATGTTTTGAAAGTCTCTTACGCCCACTAAGGCAGCATTTATTTAACCAAAAGTACAGTAAAAACCAAAATACTGTAAAATATTATTATAAATCAAAATAGCAATGTTCTATTTTTGTATACTTAAAAATAATAATAAAATGCATTATAATATAGATTATAATAAATACACATTTCTGTGATGTCAAAGCTGAATGTTCAACAGCCATTATTCAAGTAATTCTGATATGCTGATTTGGGTTTTGAAAACATTTCTTATTATCATCAATTTCGAAAAACAACTGTTCTGCTCAATATTTTATGGAAACCATGACCATTTTTTTTTCAGGAGTCATGAATAGAAATTTAAAATAACAGCATTAACATGAAATGGAAATTATAAACATTATAAATGTCTTTTCTGTGACTTTTGGTAGTGGCTGAAAGTATTTATATAAATTAAATATTATATTGTAAACAGTTTGCCTGTAATTCCATAACTGGTGCCATTGTAATCAGCATTTACTGTGACAAGTTATGGAATTTATACAAAAAAAAAAGTATTAAGAATACATATCATAGATCAACATGAATCATCACAGATCTTTATCTGGAGTTGCCCTACCTTTAAAAAAATTAAATGCCTCATCTAGTCAAATGAGGAGTGTTGTTGTATGAAACTTTTTTAGTATGTGCCAAAACTTTGGGGAATGTGGTCATGAACCAAACACATACAGCTGAAAGAAATCTATTTATGTCATGAGTTTGTCTTACCAGATTCCACAGTGTGCATCTGTGTAAGTAGAAGGACAAACAGAACACTGAATCAAAGTGTTGAGTAGCCATTGTTGAAATTGTTTTACAGGAAATCCTTCACTGACTCATGTTCTGCAGTGGCCCTATCTCACATTTAACAGCTTAGCTACATTAAAGAGCACCAGAAAAGCACGGCCACTGAGGATTACTGATGCAGATATTATCAGCATGCGTTTCCACTGCATCCATTATCAGATGCCTCTGTTCCCTTGTTCTGCTCATTGTAACGGCCCCCCGAAACTTCATGTCTGGTCTTGAAGCTGCACTAACAGCTGGTCTCTGAGGGCATTCTATTTTTAAAGCTCTTATTACAGAATCAACGAACACATGAGGGCCAACATACCAGCTTGTCAGAGACCAGCAAGTGTTGGACGGCAGCCTATCAGTAACAAACGCAGGTACCAGGTGAGTAAAGATGGGACAATGGAAAACGGAGAAAATAATGAAACAGGCACTTAAAACAAGATAAAAGGGCTCTAGGAACATGTAAATAAGTATCTTATTTGTGAAGGCATTCAAACTTTACAGCAGGCTTGAAAATGTGTCAAGCACTTAGTAATAAAAAGAGTTGAAACCACAGCATCTTGTCATCGTCTAACTGAAACTAAACCTGCTCAGAGAGAAGCTCTAATAAGACCTCACGTGATCTTGCTGTTTAAATTTTCAAAAGCTCTGTTGCAAAGCCACATGGGAGCACGCAAAAAAAAGTATGCAAAAAATTATTTCAATTTCAAGAGAAACAGGTTGGATCAGAAAAAAACCCTTTAGCATTCATGCTGAAATTACGCAAATGTGAAACTGAATTTTGTCTCCTGATTGAACGTTTGACAACATGGGTGTGTTTCACCTGAATCTCTCTTTATCCATGTGCTCACTTACAAGAGGTCAGCTCAATGTGCTATAGAATATAAGCTGCCCATTTAAAAATGGGCAAATGTTAAGTTAGACAACTTTTAAAACTTTTTAAAATTGCTAACCTGTCCTGTTGTTGAAACTGAGCAGACTGACTAAATTTCATAGAGAATGAAAACATTTTGCACATGATTATGCAACTATCACAAAGTTTCCACACATCCTCATTTATTAAATATTTTAACTGATTATGTATTCACATTCCAAGTGTTTCATGCTGCAATTTAGAAGTTCCCCTAAAATCATGCATTAAATAAATTAAATGAATCATGTAAACACAGAGACATGTTTACATGCATACACACAAATATACCCACGCTGCTGACTGTATTTCACACTCTAAACTGAGAGGGCATTTCATGCTGACAGTAGAGTGAGAAGGCCTCTCTCCTGCCAACCACTGAGCATGATGCATCAAACAGAAGCGCTTACTATTAATAGAATGAAACATTTGCTACATACAGTTTAACTGTCTATGAAAACACGTGCACTTCACATACAGCCATTACTTTTCACTCTGGGTGTACAATGAAGAAATATCTTATGCATCTGTTGAAGATCTAACTGGGCCAAAATCACTTCCTAAGCAGTCTAATCAAGGTTTTCTCCACCATGAACCCAACACCTGTTCCAGCACATCAAACCCAGCTTATGTTGCAGACTGGTGGCACTTTCAAATACATTAGCCTACTGCCATGATACCATAAAATAACACCTTTGATCAACACAGCTCAGAAACTTGTATTTAAACATACACAGACAGGAAGCAGACATGACTAGTAGGAGAGGAAATGAGCTTGTAAAAAAAAAAAAAAAAAAAAAGAATAATATATATTAACAATGCAGGTCCAGATGAGGGCATAAACAAGGACTTTACCATGGTTAGACTGTTGTGTTAATTAGATACTCGTGAAACTGTGTAGAGCTATTTGGTTTAATAAATAAACTAACTCAGGATGTAGAGCCATGTGATTGTCATGTTTTTTCTCTGGAGTTTAACCCTGCACATCTGCAACCAAGACCATTACATCTGCTTAACCCTTAGGAAATTAATTTACCTCTTTTGCGATTACGTTGAGGGCATCTTCCTCAGCAGTCAACCCATTTTTGCTGGGGGTTCTTTTACGTCCTGGCCCTTGAGACCCCATTGGTAACCTGTAATAAATCCTTCTGAGAAACACACGCTCCTTTACGCGTGAGAACCGATCCTTAGGAGAATTATTCCTTCGGTAAAGGCATAAGAAAAAGAAAGCACGTTTCTGACTGTAACCAAAAACTGCAACGCTACGTCGTGTCGTTCGCTACTCGGTTCATTGTGTTACATCCGTCTTTTTTTGCACTCTCCCTAGTGCTGTACTGTGAAAGACTGAAGAGTCACCGGTGCTGAGAGCGCAAACGCGTTTTCACGACACACGTGTCGCCTCTGAGGAGCTGCCAAAATGGCTGTAAATGATCTAGAGTTTGTTTGCTCAGAAAGTTGGGCTGTTTAAGAGTGTGATTGTCAGTATAACGACTGGGATAAAAGTTTTCTTCTCTTGCTTTAGTTCACTATTGGTGCGCGAATGGATTCGACCGTCTGTTCGGGGAGTTTGAGGACTCGCACACACTCTTCGCTATTTTTAATCACGGGAGTCTGGTGCTAAAAACAGAAACCTTATCTTGCATTTCTTAAAGTCATACACATGTGCTTACGCACCTTTCGCAACAATAATAAACGTTTACATTTCTTCCTGAAGATAAGAAATAGCCAGCTGGGGGAAATATAGCTAATAACCAGACAGTCTGGTCTTAACTGGTCTCAAGCAGAGCTTCCATCCTTAGGCTACCAGTTTAGAGTCTACACTAAGAGAAGGAGACAAAACAGCTGTTATTTTCTCAGCAGAAAATTGTAGCCAAATAACACAGCCATGATGCAATAAATAATAAAATAAGTTAGTAAACAACAACTCGTTATTTAAACTAACTTATCAAAATCAGTTTTGTTTTTTCATCTTTATCATACAGGTATTTTAGTTTTATAGCCGTAGATAGATATGGCTTCAGTTGTTGGTGCATGTTGACATCTAGTGGTAAAGACGTAAACTTATTAGCTACTCATAATGCGATACAAGTTTATATTGCTTTGGTATGAAAAATAAAACGATGTAGATGCTGCTTTAAAAAGAAGAAATTAATACAGTTAAGAATCACTTTTGTTTTAACTTTTTTTCCGTAAATATTTGTGGGTGGTCTGCCAGCACTAATTGATTAGTAAAACGACTCAGCTGTACACAGGTGATTGTGCCTTTTAAAGGAGTGCACAGTTTCGTTGGTGTTTAGTTGATGCTTTGAGACCTGAGTGAAAAACATGAGTACGTTAATTTTTGTTATTGTAAATTATATCTATCGGTCTATTTATTTATTGTGACTATTTAGTCTCTTCGGTTAATGTTCTTTTCCAGCCGCACAGACAGTGTTGATTGTCTTCGCGCACCAGAGCGCAGAATCTTTCAATGCGGCTGTTAAAGATGCTGCTGTGGACACGCTGAAGAAACAAGGCTGCAACGTGCTCGTGTCTGACTTGTATAAAATGAAGTTCAAGGCCACGGCTACAGAGGAGGATATTATTGGTGTGGGAGGCAGTGTATTGTTTGTTTAGAAAGTTATTAAACTAAGAGCTAGTGCCTTATCAGAGCTTAGTGGCAGATATTACACGATTTTCTGTTTCTCAGGAGCAGTAAAGAATCCAGAGCATTTCTGTTATGGAAATGAGACCATGTTGGCCTGGAAGGAGGGGCGACTAGCTTCTGATATCTTTGAAGAGCATAAGAAACTAAAAGCAGCAGATCTTGTTATTTTTCAGGTGTGACATTTCTTTTTGGAAATGTCTGTGTCCCCCCCCCCCCTTTGTAAGTCTGACTATTTTTACTATTGATTTCTTGAAGTTTCCCATGTACTGGTTCTCTGTTCCTGCCATCATGAAAGGCTGGATGGACCGGGTTCTTACGCTTGGTTTTGCATACACCTTGGAAAAGCGCTACAGTGAGGGCATCTTCAGGGTGAGGCCTGTCCATAAACCTCAGACTTGCATTAATCACAAAAGATTGTTGGTCGCTCTTTAATGAAATTTGAGTGGG
Organism: Tor tambroides; assembly: GCA_021397915.2. Lineage (NCBI taxonomy): Eukaryota > Metazoa > Chordata > Actinopteri > Cypriniformes > Cyprinidae > Tor > Tor tambroides. The sequence goes on from JAFVLL020040891.1 coordinate 29,042, forward strand.
CTGTTAATATTGGTATAATTTGAGTGTTTATTTCATGTCAGGACAAGAAGGCCATGTTATCCTTCACTACTGGTTCCCATGAGACCATGTTCAGCTCCAATGGGATCAATGGAGACATGAATGTTACTCTATGGCCAATTCAAGTAAGAACATCATCCCCTACATCTTTTATTCTAACTTTTACTTCAGCCAAAATTATTCTGTTTCAAATGGGATAACTCCACCTCTGAAGGGCACTTTGGAATGAGCGCAATCATAGCCACCATATTAAAGGGTTATTCCAAGCTGAAGTGTTCAAAACTGGACCTTCACTCCCATTGATTCTCTGTGCAGGTTTAATTGAGCAACAACCGCATCCCCATAATTGGCTCTGCAAAATGTAGAAGTTTATTTTTGTTCCCTATACCCTTCATCCCTTTGACGCTCTCACTCTGTAGGCTAAACCCTTCAAAGGGATTAGGGCATAGGGATGAACCCTGAAACATTAATTTAAATACCAAAACTTAATTGAGTTTGCATGTCATACAAACCTGAGACTCCTGCACTGATGTTTCCTCTTTTTGTAGAATGGTGTCCTCAACTACTGTGGCTTCCAGGTCCTTGCTCCGCAGATCTTCTGGGCACCCACAGATCTCTCCCTTGAAGCCCGTGAAGACCTGTTGGAAGGCTGGCATACTCGTCTTCAAAGTCTCCTAAGTGAGGCACCGCTCACCTTCCCACCTGTAGACATCTTTGACAAGGGGAAAGGCTTTCAGCTGAAGCCTGAAGTCCAGGAGGAACAGGCCGAATCTCCTTTTGGTCTCACTGTGGGTCACCACCTGGAGAAACCTCTGCCACCCCACAGCCAGATGAAAGCTGGGGTGTGAGAATTGGTGCAACGCTGTCACCATGTGGCCATGTCTGTGTTTAACTGTCTCAAAGCTGAATTTTATACATGAATAAATTTGTTCATGTTTAGAATCTGAGTATTCTAATTCATTTTTAGTTATATCTAACCCCACAATTGCTCCTTTCTATGTCCTTTTGGGGGGGGGGGAATTAAGGTTAGTGCACCCAAAATGAAAATTGTCATTTGCTCACGCATGTGTTCCAAACCCCTGAGACTTTAAACTGCTCAATTCATATGGGTTAACTTTACAACCTTTTTGGATCTTAAGTTTTGGTTACCTGAACTTTTAATGGAGGGACAGAAACTTCCTCAGAGTTCATTAAAAATATACTGTATGACTTTGTGTTTTGAAGATTAACCAGAGTCTTATGGGTTTGGTGCAATATGAGGATGAGTAAAGTGTGTTTTTTGTTTTTTAAAAGGGATAGTTCACCAAAAAATTAATGTAAATTTGGGACATTTAGAAACCAAGACTGAAGTTAATTTTGTGCTCCTTAGTTGAGGATTTCCCTGCTCAATTTTGTTGCTCCTTCAGTGGTCTCCCCTAGGGGGTTTTTATCAAAGCAATTCTAATGCCTCAAATATCAAGAACAAATGTGTTTTGTTCTGTTTCAGAACAAGAAGCACCTTAATATGGGACATTTATTCAGGGCTCATAAATTGGATTCATTTACTCTCTAAAGGGTATTTGTCCCAGCTGTGCACTGATTTCCCATTTCCTGTGGAAATTCCTTAGAGGCATGTCCTTTTCTGCAGCAAAACTCTTCAGCAGATGTCTGTAGATAATCTGGCTGTGTTTTTATGCTGTATTAAACTAAAACAGATCCTAATGGTAATCTAGAAACAGGTAGCCATGCAATCTCAGAAACTGAGTATATTACTTTTACTCTTTATATAATTATTCTTGCTTCCAGCTCCAGTGTGAAGAATAAGCCATATGAAAAATATAACTTATCTGATCAGACACTTTAAACAATGAATTTCAGAAGTGAAATAGAGATGCTTTGTTAGATAATTAAATACTAACAGAATCAAATGTGCAAGATAATAGAATCATGTAGTACCAGTGTAGCATATCAATTTAATTTTTTTATCGTTACATAATGTGTGTGCTATTTCACATACTCTTATTAAAAACAGTGTGCAGTAAGCAGTTCAGTATTCCTTTGCAAACATTCCCTATTAAACAGAGAAACTGCTCAGGCCTGCATAGTGACCTCTTGTGGTGACATTGAGGTTATACTAAAATATCCCAGGTTCAAGGTGTGGTTGGTTAGCATTATTGTCTAGTTGGCAGCAGTTTCAAAAGCGATGCAAATCAGTTTGATGGCCTATTTATTTATTTGAGGTCCATTTCTGGTTGATGTGCACCATACAAGACCAATGTTAATGTTAACTAAAACTGTTAAAATAGTTTTTATTAATTTAAATAAAGATTAAATAACATATTAGATTAAAAAAAATGAAAATGGTGACTGGCAACTAACTTAAAATATGTTGAAGTACTAAAATTACTAAAACTGAAAAGAAAGAAAGAAAAAGAAAAAAAGAAAGAAAAAGCTTATTAGAAATATCTAAAAACACAAAACAAAAACTACTAAAATATAGCTAATATATATTTATAATAAACCTGGCATTGTATACTATGAATATTATTGGCTCTGTGATGAATTGCTTTGTTCCTCTATTGTAAGTCACTTTGGATAAAAACTTCTGCTTAATGCGTAAATGCATGAATGTAATCATCCACTTTAGGATCAGGTTTGAGTAGAGTATAAATCATTGTGTGTCTGACTCTGACACACATGCTGGAATGCATAGCTTGACTTTGATGGCTCTGTTGACATATGGTTTAAACAAATCATCTTCTGACCCTGTTCACAAGGTGGTTCGTTTTAACCATGTGTCAAATTACTGTATGGAAAACCACATCCCGATAACATGAAACAAGAAATGAGGGGAATAAAGTTTATTTGTAAGAGATCTCTCACTAAGCAATGGTCATGGACTTCAAAACAAACTTGCTGCAAACTTCACAGTCTTAAACAATGTTCAGTTTCATGTTTTTTTTATGACAAAAAACAGTTGACAGGTTGTAGTCAAGACGGTTATGTGGGCTCTGCAAGGGAAGAATTTGTGGTTAAGGTGAGAGTCTTGAGGCACAGTCTCCTGGGCGTAGTGCAGTTTTTGCATTCACCACACCTTTCCTGACATGCCAGTCCATAACAGAAAATCTCAACACTCTAACATACAGACCACTAGCATTTAAATACACAGTGATGTTGACAGTTGAAGGATTCTAGTTAACTATAACACAGAACAGATATAACAATGGTTTACATGTTAAATTACCAAGATGCACCTGAATGTAAGGCTTTTTAAGAGCTCTGCAATTTTTTTTTAATTTTTTTTTTGTTTTGAAAACATGACATTCATTTTTTCATGAGACCACTAATAGAATTGAACTGATTGTCAAAATTGATCAATTATTTGGTGTTTGACAATGGATGAATTACATCTCAGATTTAGATGTAAAGCACATGATGGGATTGTTCTCTTTTGTTTTTTCAGTGCACAACCCATGAGGAATCACTTATATCATGTTTCCATGACCCAAAACAAGGAGCCAATTAAAGACTTCAAAACAGCACACAGTATACCACCATGTGCTTGCGGTATATCAAAGGAGCTTCCTCACTAAAGATACTGTCCTTCTGGGAAAAACGTGGAAGCTTGACAAGATTTTGGGTTCTGTCCTCAGGGTTATTAGATGAAGTCATTTAAACTCATGCACTGTCTTTCATTTAATAGATCCTGATGGTGATTTTTGATCTTTTAGAAAATCAAGTGACAACAGCCATACCAAATTTTTAATTTGGATTATTCAGAGAACAAAAGATGACAAGGTTTTTGACAAATAATGGAGACATTTCTTTCTAAATCCAGAAGTGTTAGTATTGTTTTCACTTATTTCAGTTATTCGTTGTTTTCAATACTGTTATAAACGGATTATTCATACAAAAATGACAATTCTGCCATCATTTACATACCCTCATGTTCCAAACTTTTTGATTTTTTCTTCTGTGGAACACAAAAGAAGATATTTTGTAATTATTGTCCATACAAGGAATGTCAACAGGAACCAAAAATCAAAAGCTTGTGGTCACAGCTGCAACACAATAAGGGGGAGCTTTCATCTTTAAGTTTCAGAGTCCATTATATATTTAATTACAGTGCAAGCCATACTGAGTGAAAATTAATCAGTTTTACATTTTTAACACCAATGAGGATGAGTTTCCATAAATAGCACAAACTGGGGGTCACATAGATTCCCGTCTCCAATAAATTGTATCATTGAGTTAACATAACCAGCACATGAGCTCCTGATGTCAGATGGAGTGCTGGTCCATCCCCCACACTGCTTTCAGCTCTGCATGGCACTGAGAATGCACACTAGGGAGGCTTGAAACTGGAACCACCTGGAACACAATGGCGTGGCCTGAAGTCTGTTTTCCTCACACGATGGCACTCACCACATGTGCATATTTCACAGCCATGCTTCTTTCTGGAGGCGAAAGATGTTTTTTGATGTACGCCCCTTATGCGTGATCTAAGTTAATTTATGGAAGCTGCTGTAGTTTGCTGAAATACAGGATGTTTTTCCTTTACTGAATGATGAGATTAAGTTAATAAACTCCATTTGTGCACATGCAACACTAAATATTTAAAAGAAAGTTTGCGCTATCTGCACATGCAACACAATGCAAACACATCCTGCAGCATGTTTCTTCGACGCAGTGAGAGCTGTTCATCACTCTGATGAAGTGTGAGCTGTGTGTTTAATGCTTTTGAGAAAAGCAGTCTGCTTGTATAACCAAATACCAAGACTTTGCTTTAGCAAATTGCTGCCATGGGAGCTCCTCTTGGTTATATTATATGACCAGCTGTACCAGCTGAGCTGTTTTTCAACCAATTAGAGAAAGTGAGCCGTTGAGGGTCGGGGAGCTGTAGAATAATTGAACTGAAACTGGCTAGAGAGAAACTGATCAATCAAACCATTGTAAATGTCTCCTGCTTTCCCAAAAGTAATATAAGTAATGGAATGATGTAACAAATTACTGGTTTAATGTGTGAAAACTTCAAAGGTCACCAGTTCATATTTCTACACTATGCATTAACACAATGTAAAAATAAGGGAAATGTGTTTAAGCAATAACTGTGAAATTAAAATTTGGATTTTTCCAACATCCCACTAAAAGTTAAATCATTAATTTCAGATTTGTTGTAGCAATGCTGACGTAATGCTGACGAAATGTAATTATATTTTCATTTTTAAAACACACAAGCATCATGCCTATTGTTTGTAAGGAAAATTATGTCTTTAGGACTACCACTGATGTATAGAAAATTAACTCATGTTTCATGTTGTGTGTTGATGGGGTCCACCCATTCTGTTTTTAATTTCCCCCCTTTTAGTCTTTGAAAAGTCTCAGACGCATAAAACCCAAATTAATAACAAGCTCCCTCTGCCTGAAAAAATATTTTACACCTCATAAAAACATAATCCACTTTACCACATTCTTTACCAACTTACAGGATTAATTATAATGTACTTAGAAATAATATTAAATAGCTTCTAGGAAATACATAATAGACTAAGAAAGAAGAGAATAGAGAGATTTTTTTTAATTTGAGAAAAACAAATACAAATATATAAACAGAGAAATAAGACTTTTAAAGCTGTAAATAAAACAAAAATTATTAGTGTACCTTTATTTCAGTCATACTGCTTCAGAATTTAATGTTTAATTACTTGGCATTTCTTTGTAGTTCTTTTATTTGTGAAATTTGCTTGCAATTTCTGAGCGAAAATTGTTTTACACCAAATTTTTCATTGTATGTTTAATTTAACATTAATCTAAATTTAAAAGGACACCAATTTCAGAAAACAAACACCTACATAAAAACCATTTCCAAGTAGAGGTTCACGTGAAGAACTCCTATAACCCAATGCATATCATTTATTTGCTTGCAAGAGTGAGTTGTTCAGAGAGATGATGTGATCTCCCGTTCCTGGCCTTGACCCTAATGCAGAAGAGGGCATGACATAAGTAATTTTGGACAAGTTTATCTAGAGCAATTCAACCTTCAGCTGTCGCCACCAGTCTTCCATGTTTATTGAGACATCTGTGGGATTAATATTAACACTGGAAGCTTTAGTCTAGTCGCAATGTTGCACCATATCAATGGACACAACTCTTGAACATTACCTAAATTAAACCTGCACTGCAGGAAGTTATTTAAAGGTCCTTTTTTTCAAGCACTGACTCACTCATTTTACAACATTAGTTGCTTAGCGATGGAGGGTAAGTGTGTGTTTGAAAAGCAGACGGAGGTTTTTTCCTCTGTTCCAGCAGCTTTGGACCCCTGCTCTCTTCCCTCCTTAATTCACCTCATTCAGTTTCTGTTTCAAAGCCTTCGCCAAAAGGAGCCAAAAGGTCTCTCCCCTCCTGTGTATGTAGAAGAAAGCTCAAATAAAGAAGCTGGCACAAGTGTTAAGGAGAACCAGGATGCTTATCAGTAACTTTTTGAAATCTGCTCTGATACTTCTGATAGCCAGGGACAATGGATATCCGTGCATGCTGAGACTGCCCTTTCATGCAGGTTATCGTGATGGAAACAATCACTCCTTCGTCGATTCATGTCCTTCATGAGGTCAGACCTTTTCTATGTCAGAGGATAAAGAAAACCATTACATACCCCATGTCTTGCCCGTACAAATAACAATAGACATATGATGTTTTATTTTCATTAAGCGAGACTGAGGTTTGGTAAAGATGCCATGGTAGCCTTTGCTCTGTGGTTTTGCTTATTCCTCCTGCTGCTGCCGGTTTTGATAGATTTTATTTTCTCAAGATCTCAGGTTGTCGTTTTGGGTGGTTATGTTTCATAATGTGTAATCAGGCATGGCAAATGAGGGCTCTGAGGTGCCAAAGAGGTGCTCAACAAAGTTACATTAATGTGTAACTCTGTGTGTGTGTGTGTGTGTGTACACACACTATGTCTTCTGCTCTTAAACATATTTTTACATTTTATATAGCCTGCATTTATTTGATCCAAAGTACAGCAAAAACAGAATAATTTTGAAATATCTTTACTATTTAAAAAAACTGTTTTCTATTTGAATATATTTTAAAATGTAATTTATTCCTGTGATTTCAAAGCTGATTTTTTAGCATCATTACTCCAATATATATACATGCAGACCTTGAGCCAAAAACTCATCACCAAACACCAATGACTTGTACAGACACTATATAGACAAAAGTATTGGGACACCCTCTTCTTTACAACAGAAAAATGCACTTCCAAATCTGTGGCAACAATGATGGGAACATAATTCATGTATTTAAAAATTGTATTTCCATCTCTGTTGCAACAGTTTTGGAAGTGTCTAAAATGACTGTACCCATATGTACAAGTCATTGGCGTTTGGTGATGAGTTTTTGGCTCAAGGTCTGCATTTACAGTCACACCAGAGGTGTTCAACTGGGATTAGGACTCGGTTTTATGCAGAACAATCAAGTTCTTCCACACTGACTGAATCAATCATTTTCTTTTTGAACCTTGCCTTATACACAGAGGCATTGTCATGTTAGAATAGAAAAAGGTCCTGTCCAAACTGTTGCTATAAAATTAGTAGCACACAATGCCCTAGAATATCATTATATGCTTAAACATTAAGATTTGTACTCATGGAAATTAGCATGATTTATGTGACACTTTGGATCAAACGAATGCATGCTTGGTGAGCAGAAGAGACTTCTTTAAAAAACATAAAAAATCTAACTGATCAAAAACTTTTTACTGGTGGTAATAGTGTGTGTGTGTGTGTGTATAATTAAATATTGTAAGTAAAAAATATGTTTAAGAGAAGAAGACAGTGCTTTTTTCTTTTTATTTATAAATTTAGTGTATTTTTAAATTGGTTTTATTATTATTTTATGTATTACTTTACAATTATATCATATTTGCATTATTTATATTTCTAATATTTAATTGTATATATATTTCTATTGTATTATATTAATATTAATTTATTTATTTATTTTTGGAGATTGGGGTCTCAACAGTACAATTCCACTCTTGTCATCCATTTAGCCCGCAGTGGTTCTGGTCTCCAGTGATACATATATGGGTGTGTTCAGTATGAGGTGCAGTCGGAGCCGCTATTGTCAGGCGCAGAAGGGCGTAACCACTTTCATTCCCTCTATTTAAACAACCTGCAGCACAAGCGCCAGCGGAATCCCTTCATCTCCTGAGCGGATGAGAACGAAACCGTGGATTAATATTGCGCTCTGACCAAGCATTAAAGTCAAAATGACAGAGGTAAGAAATATCTTTTTGTCCTAAAGAACGAGCAAAAGACTTGAGACGAGTTTTAGTTGGCTATATTAGTTACACTCCTGCCTGTTTGAGATACCTGCACTACACTAGACGATTTGTTAACAGCTCAGCAAGAATAGATTTTTTTTTTTTATTTTCCTTAAAGCAGATCTTCTTTATGATAGCTCTTTTGTTAGTGTGAGTGGTTTTGTAACAAAGTTCTAACCATTTCAAATAGTTTATGTTTCAGCAAAAATGTACTTGTACTGAGTAGCCTATAAGTTACTTACAGCGCGTATTTTATTCCTGGCGCAAAATAGACTTTTGGTAACAGAAGTGTCTCGACTGAGTACGTAAATCACGTAACCATGGCAACACTATCCTGTGCGCTTTCCATTAGGATTAATATTGACACCACAAAAATGCTGAAAATGTTTACACTTTATATATATATATATATATATATATATATATATATATATATATATATATATATATATATATTAAAAAACTTTAGTATTGTTGACTACTTGAGGATAACTGCGTAAGGGCGCACAAAGGTTTTGTTTGAGAAAATCAGACAGTCACAGTAGGTCTATGCCTTATCATGATAAAGATATAGCCTTTTCGATTGAATTTCAATTTGTCCATCGATTTGTCATCTACTCTAAAGTAAATTGTACCAAACGTTTATTAAAATGTATTTTAAAAAATGAACAAACAACAACAACAACAACATTTATACTCACCCTCATGGATGACTTCTCCCTCAACATGAGTTTGTAAATTATGACTGATTTTTTATTTTGAGGTGAAAATTTGGCCAGTTTTATTTTAGGGTGCAGGCCAGTTGAGTAAGAAAAGTTAACTTATACAAAACTCAATACTCTTAACATTGTATCATGTATCATCACATCAGTGCTGTGGAAAGTTATACAGTTACTGTAGATTGTACTTTTGAGAAAAAGCTCACATATGTTAAGCATTTTCATCATAGTTCATTATGTCCATGGTTTGGCTTTATACATATGTTCTGCTTTGTATTTGCTGCCAGTAATCCCAGTCTGTCATATTAGCTCATACTTAGAGCTTTACTCAATGTATCATTCTATTACACTGTTTACATTTGTCGAAATCCATAGCCTCAAAATAAATAAATTCATTCGAAACACAAGATTAGTTTGGGGTGCTGGAACATGGAATGAATTTAATTTTAACTGAAAAGAAAGAAACATTTGCTGCATTTATGGGCTAGAGAACTTGCAGAACTAATGAATAGAAACTACAGAGCACTAAAAAATCTTTTTAACCAGTAATGAATGGGATCTTTATGCCCATCACCATTTCAAAGATAATTCACAATTTTGAGCAAATAATGACTTCATATCCAACATCCAGTCATCCTGTCAAGAACAGTGTCACAGGTTCAAGGCCCTCAAGGTGTCTGTTGTCATAAATCATTTGACCTTTGACACTCCAGTGTCCTTGCTGCTTACCATTGTATACTGCTGGAAGCCCACGAACCATTCAGACGTCTATCAGAGTTTAAATGGTCAGTTGCAATGCTGTGGACCATCCATTGTAGATAGTGACAATGACACAAGGCAAAGAGTGTTTGCATGTCTGTCTCCACATGTTTCAGTCCTTAAAGGATTAATCAGTTACTGTACATTTTGTGTTATGAACTTCCTAAACTGTTTCCTCTTAGGGTTAAAGGATATAAACAATTCTTAAACAAACAAACCTAAAATCTTTTATCAAACAACACTATTGTGTACTTACTAAATGGAAAACAATTAGATTTCACTTTGTAATGAACTTCAAACAGAATACAGGTGGAGCAACAGGAAATTTCCTTTTGTAAGGGAAATTATGTGTAATTCAGGACCCCAATAATAACATTTCAGCACACTCTTAAAGGGAAAAGTGAAGTAGTGTGTGACCAAGTATGGTGACCCATACTCAGAATTTGTCCTCTGCATTTAACCCATCCAAGTGCATGCACACAGTAGTGAACACACACCCAGAGCAGTGGGCAGCCAATGCTGCAGCACCCGGGGAGCAGTTTGGGGGTTTGGTGCCTTGCTCAAGGGTCTCACCCCAGTCATGGTATTGAGGGTGGAGAGAGTGCTGGTTACTCACTCCCCCCACCTACAATCCCTGTCAGACCTGAGACTTGAACCCACAATCTTCAGGTTACAAGTCCAACTCTCTATCCATTAGGCCACGGCTGTCCATCTAATGGATAGATGGACTTATAATGTTATAAGTCCTGCAACATAACATGAGACAGACTTATTTTATATTTTTATAGATTTACTTTAATTCAGAACAGCATTATACTGACATTTACATCCGTTGTGGCAGTTCTGCTGGAGATTGAACGGTTCCACTAAAAAAGGATTTAGTGACCAGAGAAAAATCAAGGGTCAAGGGTCTGTGACCTCACCAACCACATAGCACCCTAAACTAAAATGACTTTGCTCATAGAAATCACTGTGAAATCATAGAACTGAATCACTTTGATTTTTGAATAGCAGAACCAGCTTAAGGGTACTTTAACATGACTGGCTTGAAGCCAAACAGCTTTGGGCTTTTGAAGTAGTGTCAACTTTCTAACTGAGTCGAACCGTGAAATTATAATAGGATGCTGTGACAATTTCACAAAAATGCAGTGCTCTAGTGCCATAGACAGGCTTGTCTTCCATGATTGGGAGGTCTTATGTCAAATAAATAATTTAAAAAAGGTTCTTCAAACTTCACTTGTGACCCTGTGAAAAAAAAATCTGCATCTAATAGTTCAAGGCAATACTTTACATAATTGCTTGCTTATTTTCTGACAGTTGCTCTTAAATCCTATTATGGGACTTACAATAACTTCTAAGGTCATTTAAATGAATGAAACCTCTCTAACACAAAGTCAGGTCATATTTCACTTCACAATCAAAAGATGAAAATAAGAAAGCAACAGTTTTGGAAAACAACAACATTACCGTTTAAAAGTTTGGGTCTTCATCAAGGGTGCATTTATTTGTAAAAAATACTGTGAAAACTGTATGATTTTTAAAAAAAATATTATAACAATTTAAAATATTTTTTATTACAGTGTTGTTACAATTTATAATTCTGTTTGAATATATTTAGCCCATTTGTTGCTTAAGACAAATTTCTTATAATTATCAATGCTGAAAACAGTTATGCTGCTTAATATTTTGGTGGAAACCATGATACATTTTTTTTTTTAAATTCTTTGATAAATAGAAAGTTCGAAAGAACAGCGTTCATTTGAAATACAAATCTTTTGTAATATTATAAATGCCTTCACTTTTGATCAATTTAATGCATCCTTCCTAAATAAAAGTATTAATTTCTTTAAAAAGTAACTCACTGACCACAAACTTTTGAACAGTAGTGTAATATTAACAAATATATGTAACACTTAATAGTAATGAACAGCAAAAATTAATGGACATATAATAATATAACATGCACAATACACTATAATTTAATAAATTATCAGTAATAAATGATAAGTCATTTAAATATCTAGAATAATGTACCCAAAATCAATTCATGATATTAATTTTCTTTTATTACCTTATATTATATTTTGCATATATGTGTCCAGGTAATATTTTAACCCAAAATCAGTTTAATCCATTGATACTTCCAATGACATAGACCTTATGCTAATCATAACAGAGAAAACTGTTCATCTTGATGGGTGTTTAACTTCTGTTTCTTCTTCTTCCACAGTTGCAGTCTTCACCACCAAATGAGAAGATGAGTCTAAGTGGCATTGAACTGACTGAATTCTTCACCATGTGGGAAGAATTAAACTTCACAGACGCCAGTGACAACAACTCGCGGGTGGAAACGCAAATGTGCCCCACATCTTTTAACCGTTCGGCTCTCCTCCATGCTATGTGCACCCTCTATTCCTTCATTTTTATTGTGGGCCTGGCCGCCAACGCACTAGTAGTGTGGGTCAACTTGCGCTCGGAGCGTCATTACCATGACACACACTTGTATATATTCAACCTAGCGGTGGCTGACCTGTGCGTGGTCGCTACTCTCCCAGTGTGGGTGAGCTCGCTGGCACAGGGCGGTCACTGGCCGTTTGGTCAGGCAGCTTGCAAGCTCACACATCTACTCTTCAGCGTCAACCTTTTCGCCAGCATCTTCTTCCTGGTCTGCATGAGTGTGGACCGGTATCTTTCGGTGATCCGCTCGGGGGAGATTTCTCACAGACGAGGACGACAAATACGACGTTTCGTGTGTGCGGTAACATGGCTGCTTGCTTTATTCGCCTCGATACCTGACACATACTTCCTGCAGTCCGTAAAGTCACTACACAGTCATGTGACTTTGTGTCATCCTGTATATCCACAAGACAACCCTTTGCAGTGGATGGTGGGCATTCAGCTGAGTTTTGTGGTTCTTGGTTTTGTCATACCCTTCCCAGTTATAGCAGTGTCCTATGCGCTGTTGGCAAACACTCTGGCTTCCTCTTCCTCTTCAAATGGCGACCAGGATCGCAGTGTGAGCAGGAAGGTCATCCTCACGTACATAGTGGTTTTCATAGCTTGCTGGGCACCATATCATGCTGTGCTGTTAGCCGACGCGCTGGCGATGCTAGGTGTGCTCCCGCTGGGCTGCAGTTCAGAGAACGGCCTTTTTGTGGCGCTGCATCTTACGCAGTGCCTGTCACTGCTGCACTGCTGTGTGAACCCCGTGGTCTACAGCTTTGCTCACCGTCACTACCGCTATGATCTCATGAAAGCCTTCATCTTCAAGTATTCCAAACGTACGGGGTTGGCACGACTCATGGAGGGCTCTCAGGGCACTGAGATGGAGTATGCAATGGTGGAAAACACCCCTACTGCTGTGAGCTAGGGCCCTCAAGAACGTCACCCTCAACCAAAGTTCTGCACTGCTTCAAAACATGAACTCCTCTGAAATTTAGATGAACAAAATGAAATGTTTTCAGTCAAAATTGCAGCAAATGATCAAACAGTGACTCCAAAGATTCTGAATAATTCTTTTGAAATGTGCCAAAGACTGATGGGATTTTGTCAAATCAGAACCACTTTGAGATTTTTTCCTGAAATTCAGGTAAAATTAACTATTTGTTCTGTCAAAATTGCAGCAAATGGCACCAAAGCAGTGACACCAAAGAAACTAATCAATTCATCTGAAATGTTCCAAAGACTGATAGTATATTTTAACATCAGAACCATGAACACTCAAACACTCAAACAATGAATTGATTCCAAATTAACTGGCAGCCTAAGTTTGGTCGTTTTGAACCACTTTAGAGAATCATGATTTTAGGTGCAGTGTGTTACAGCTTGATGCTGTATCGTTAAAAAAAAAGGGAATTTCCCATAATTTTGTCCAATAATGACTTCCCAAAAATGTTTGATGGCTTTCAGTAATACAATGTACAAAAATTAAGGCACGTGAAGAAAAAAAATCTAAGCTGCAAGTAAAACAAGATTAACTGAAGTTAGTTTTTCAAGATAAATACAATTTCAGTCTTTCTACTTCTAAATTTGATGTTTAATTTACCTCTACTTGCTGTTTCTTCATAATTATTTGTGAAATTTACAAGCAATTTCTAAGTGAAAATGCTTTCTATAACTTTTTTTTTTACTGTGTAAGGTCAACAAACCATTAAACTTGTGATAAAGTCATAAAAAATGTTATTTATAACAGCACTCCTGTATGTAATGTAACAGTATAGTGATGTATCTCTAGTTCTCTTCTTAAATGTGTTCATATTTAGCTTAATTGCTACTGATTAAATTGCGAAAAGCACTTTCTTTGATAAAAGAGGGGCTTTTGGTAAGAGATTAGGCATTACTTTTGTATTTTGAACAGTCATTGTTCACATGTTCTCCGTAACAGCATATTCCAACATGTTTTGAAGGATGGAACAAGTCAGAAAGAACTTATTTTCAACTGGATTTTTAATATGCAGCTGCGTTTGTTCATGTGTTTTGTTCATGTACAGCAGGTTTTGTTCATGTGTGTATATGATGTTTTATGACTGGCTGTCACCTTGTAACAGAGCCTCACGTGTGTACTTGGAAGGGCATTTACTTTAAAGCTTATTTTGTCTTTGAAAGATGTGTATATTTCAATTATCTGAAAAGTAAGTTAAGTATGTTGTTATATTTATCTTTACTTGCATCATATATTTTTGTTATTTTTTTGTTCTGTTGGAACACTGAATACTTAAATGCGCTTGGAATAAATAATTTGATTCAATGAAACATCAAATATGTCTTATATAAAAGTTTTTTTTTCCTCTCACACATTTGCATATATGGCTTCTCCATGCTATCTGATGGAATATGATGGATGGTTAGGATTAACCCATGCGTGAGCTGGAATTAATATGGATTTAATCTAGCCATACCTTTTTATCTTTGACTATTAAAATCAACCATGTAGTTTAACTGGTTCACCATCTGTTCAACAATGGTGGTCCCTTTTTATTTACACCCTAAGGGCATCATAAAAACTTAAAAGTAGTGGCTACAACCTACAAGACTGTACTACAGGATACAGTTCCAAACAACAGTGGTGTAAGTTTTTGGTTTAACTGAAAATACATCTCAAGATATTATAACTTCAGGATATTAAACTGCAGTCAAGAAGCCTTAACCACATTCTGTACATGTAGCTTAAATATGAAAAAAAAAAAAAAAAAACATTTTGTAAATGTAAAGGGATGTAACTGGAAATACATTAATATCTATGGAAATAAACTTACTGTCTCATCTCTTCTTTCAGTATCTCATGATGAACTCTAAAAAGCTTACTAAAATGGAATGTTCATTATAAAAACAAGAGATAAACTTGTATTTTTTTTTTTTCTTTTTGATTCTTCTTATAGCAGGGAAATTGTCCAAACAATAAGCAATATCACACAAGCATATCAGCACAGTTGTAATTCAGCCAGGTAATTCATATAAAAGTTAAATAAATTTAGTGTAACTTGCAGAAACGACACAACCACACAATCAAAACCCTACAGTGAAACTTTATAAAACTCTGACCTCTTTGTTTTCCATAGTGTATTTTTTTAGTGGAATTAAAGTCTTTAAACATTTACTAGCTTTTAGAGGTACCAAAACTTCAGTAGAACTCAGTAAAACCCTTTTTACTTTGATTTTTTTTTCCATCTTAGTCCTGGGCAGCATTTCCACATTAAACAGATGAAGGGGCAGAACAAGGACACATGAGAGTCTGATTTATGCTGAATTTAACTCCTTGTGCAACCAATGTCAAGTCTATAATACTTTCAACACTTTCCTGTATTTAGTCACCTGCAACGCCTGAGCAAAACCTCTTAAGGTTGCATTAGCGGCTGACTCTAAAAGATAGTCTTCTGTACACAGTCCATGGTTGTTCAAAAGCTGCCTTGTTTTCAACATCATCTAATGGCTGTTTTTCAAAACTTGCTCATATATCTTTTTAAAAAGCCACACATAATATGGAAGCATGGCAGGCTGCATAAAGTTTAAAAAATAATGATGCAATATTATTGTCTCAAAGTTTCTAATCATTTTATCTTTCATAAAGAACCACAGCATGATTATGGATTAAAAACAACGTCAAACTAACTCATTCAGTATGTTCCACACTTTTGAGCATCAAAGAAGATTATTGTTGTATAGTTGAAGAGTTTTCTCATAATTAGTAGTTTAGTTGATTAACTCAGTTTGACCCTTCTTAAACTCATTTGGTTTCAGTTAGTCTCTAATCTGTTAATTCCGTTCATGATGTGACACATTTTCATCCCTAAACATCCCCTATGTCTTTCTCGGCAGCTATTCATTTATTTTGTCATGTTCAAAGTGTTCATGTCTGGAAAATGACACCACAACACAACAAAACTGTCAGGCGCTTAGACAACACAGTCAAAACTTTAAAAAACATCAAACGTCATAAAAGTGGCGTTTCATAAAAATGTATTCTTTCAAACACAACATTGTCATGAATGTAGGCTGTGACTGTGTTAAACTCACACAGGAAAAGAAAAGTGGCCACCAGTTTGAAACAGGTCATGACTCACAGCAGTTTTGTTTCTGTTATACAGGGCCTCAGTTTACAGGCTGTCCAACAGCAAAGACAGTGAACAGCGAATTTTAACAGTGCTGAGACTAAAGGTTTAAATGCATCACAGCATGAAGTATTTCACAAGAATATAGAGAAACAAACTTTTTCCAGAGACCTAAAATTATATAGACCTAGACAGTAAGGTAATGTCTAATTACATAATATAATATAATGTATTATAATATAATATATGTAACTGAATATTGTACAACAACAATATTACTAGTCTAATGATATCATTTGTCATGTAGACCTCTGCTATTCCGTCTTAGCCCTTTATTATATTTGTGCTTGGGCAGAATCTTCAGAAGACAAATATTGTTTTTCATTTTAGTCTCCTCCTGTGGTTTGGCTGGTGCTCCAAAAGGGATTTGGGAACAAGGCAGAGAGCCACTGGTTCATGCTGGCTGAATGAACAGCCCAGGATGGCGTGTAATGTGAACAGCCGGTATTTCTGTATGTTGGTTTTACAACAAAGCTAAAAAGTTTCGTCTTTGAGTCAGCTGATACTGTTTGTGAATTTTGTGTCTATAAATACTGCAGTTGCCAAAGATCTTTAATGTTAGTGATATTGTAAAACATGAACATGCATGATCAAGAAGATAAATATTTATCCTGCAAACAAACTATCAAAACATCACAAAACTCTAGAACGGACATACACCCCAAGCACACACATTACATGGCACATGCTAAAATGCATGTGTCCAACATAAACAAACATGATCATGTATTCACATTCTTCATCTCTATAGTGTAAGTGTTTATATTTCTCTGTCAGGACCAAATTCATCTAATCTACATTTCTTGTCAGTCCTGAATTCCTCAGCTGCAGTGTCTCTTCATGAAAACACAATGTGACTTTAATATCATTACAGAGACTTTGATTCTTCAGCAGGAACTGACAAGGAAAGGTTCTGGTTTCTGACATTGTTGTTTGATGTCAGTTCTCATTCTTTTCAATGACATAATGAATGTCTCATCAAACTCCTATTACATCCATTCATTTGTAAATTCACCATAAAAATGGCAAATGTTTTGAATATGTTTTGTGTGTATGGCAGATTTAGGTGTGTTTATATCTCATTTAATGCTGTTGATGACAACTTGTTTTTACAATGTTCGTCACACACACGTAAAGTCACATTCTTGTGGTAGTTGTAACTTGTAGTTATGTACTGCAGCAACTTGTTAGCAACCTGCATTGTTAACATACTCAGTGGTATCAAAAATCACATTTGAGGTATTATTGTTGTCGAAAACTTTTTAATTAAACCTTATTTTATTGAAAATGGCAAATTCCTGAGGGAACCCATGGCTTATAAATGCCTTCCAGGATTTTTTGGACTGCAAACTTAACAGCTCTGTACAGCTGAATGATAGATATTGTCTCTTAAGAGTTGGGTGGTCCCATGTAGCTCTTTGCAGTGTTGCTGACTATATAGTTTAAAGGGTTCTTGAGCAAGTTTATAGGTTTTAGTGAGAGGGGTGAAAGAGAGATGCGAGAAGATGCTTCTAACAAGCTGAAGTTACAATAAATTAGACATTTTCTATCACTTAATTTCTCAAATGAAATTTGTCCATTTCCTTTCTTATCATAAACTGACAACATTAGATTTCTAGATGCATGTTGTTTTATTTATGGCTTACACATTACACCTGCAAATGATTACAGATTCAAGCTACAGGTATGATATTGACACAAGGAGATCAAGACTTGAACTTTATTAATGGTGACAGTTGTGGCAGTTTTTTAGGGGAAACGTTCTGACAGTTCCCCACAATAGCCTCCACCCTAACTGCTGGTGTCAAGGCCACAACCCTGAGGTATCGTTCTCTCTTTTCACTTTTGCTTTACAAAATATTGATGTCTCACATTACTGCCATGTCATCGGTAAGCTATAGTTGATCACTGAGGAAAAAATCTGGTATGATTTGGAAAGGTTTATGCAATTTTAATCCGGGTAAAATGGATTAAAAATGAATTAAAATTTCAATGAAATATTGACTAAATTTAATGTATTGTCTAAAAAAAAAAGGCTAGAAAACTATCTCAGCTTCTCAAAAGTTTCCTCAGTCAGAATGTTTTTGTAGGAACCTGAACGGATACAGTATTTAGTAAGGATGACTGGAAGGTCACATCTCATTTTTATGTCTTCCATGCCTTCGTTATGGCTGAATCCTTTTCCACCATCTCTCTATTACCTTCACAGATACAGATATCAATTGGCAAGTCCACACATGTACAGTTACATCATTCATATGTTGTGGATATGTGACAGTGAACTTCAGCTGAACTTCTTTTCAAAGGAAAACTGTTAATTTTCAGAAGGACTGTGACTGACTGAACTGCAGTCTACTTGTCATCTCTACTACATCCTGAAATTTTACAGAAGCTTTACAGAAGGGTGGTTATGTTAAAAGCTTTAGCCTCTCAATGTCAAATACATTTATATTCTAGAGTTTCCAGAGTTTGTCACTTACTATCACTAGACAGAAGGAGAGGAGTCACAAACTGTGATTATGTAAGAGTAAAATCCGAACAGAAATCACTAATAAGTCTAATAAGACTCACAAAGTAACAGTGACCTAATGTTTGTCCCCTTGGGCTCCAGCCAAACATATCGTCACTGTTTTTTCTTTTTGATGCAGAAACATTCAACCCCTATAAGGATTCTAGAGATAATACGTGCATACAGTTCTAAAGTAGACTATAAATTCAATCAGGGGACTTCAAACTGTCATTATGACTAATATATTATTGTTTTGTGAATAATACATTCTGTCTATTCTCTCCACAGTATGATGAACTTCTATTTCTTCTTAAGGGGAGACACTGCAGGCAAAAACATTGTTTTTTCGTGCACCTGTCAAGTTTGAGATTTTGGGCTTTTTGGTTTTTCATGAAGTGTTTTTTTAGACTAGTGGAAAGAAAACATCTTTTATAGCACTTTATCTATTTGTGTCAATAGATTTCAATTACAACACATATTTTTAAAGGCCGTTTTCTTAAAATGAGTTTTTTCTCCTACAATGAGCCATAAATCTCCACTTCAGTAGCACTTACACACACCAAACTTTACATTTTTATTCCTGTCTATGTCCTGAAGTTTTTTACAGAGGGATTTGTTCACATATAATTTGCTTGATTATATACATTTTAATCCCCAAAAATTGTGAAAATATAGTGTTTTCTGTCCATTCTAAGAACATAATTTTCTGAATTATGAAGTGACAAAAATGAGATACCCAAAATTCCCTCTGTAAAAACTTTTGACTCTAATATGTAAAAAAAAATAAACAAGAATTTTGAAACTGACATCACCCAGTGTTTAGATTTTTGTACTAGAAATTTATGTAAATTAGCGCATATTTCATTAAATAATGACTCATTTGCATATTTAAACCTAACATTTTAGAAAACTTATAATACAAAAAATGTTTGCAGTTATCAATGTAATCAATCAGCTGGGTAAGTAAGGCGATAACTATTAGTTGTTTTTTTTTACCCTATTCACCTGCAGTGTCTCGACTTAATTGGGTGGTGGTGTTCGTTTGGCTCTTTTTTAAACCCTAGAAGAGCAGAGTTGTATGACATGGATAATTTCTTAGTTCCTCCATCATTGTGACCTTGAGCAAGACACTTTTTTGGACAAAAAACATTCATTAAGTGATGAATAAATGAACCCAGAGTCAATGAGAAGTCTGTGAGAGTCAAGTTTCTCTCTAGAGGTAGATAAGTGTGTGTGTAGATGGGCACAGAGTCTTGTTTTCACATCCCTGAAATGATTTTCTTCTATAGACCCAGCATAAATTCCCCCACGGGAACCTCTGGTCGGCTTTGGTAAAGGGAGCAGAACAATCCTCTGCCCCTTTTCACATTCACCACAAACATCAGCTCATACAATATGCTGAATCAAATATGTATAGGATTGTGTTTCACATGGAAACTGTAGCTTGATTAGTAAACCAGGGAAGCAGGTTTTTCCCACCCACTATTATTTCTATTCATCCACATGTCCATGTGTCCCAAAGCGGATCCCTGAGTCAGACAAAGACCCCATGACATCGCAGTGATTCAGCAAAGTAAAAAGGTAATTAAGGTTGTTCCACAATACTACAGCATTTAAGAATCACCTTTTATTTACATATTTTATATCACATTGACATTTGACCTCCTCCAGTAGACACTATAAGATGTCTATGCTTTCTCTAGCAATGTCATTAACTGCAAACTCTCATACAAGCACTTCAAACTGCTATATTTCAAAGAAACTTGAGTCGTGCAAATAATGTCAAATTAACCCCAAACCAAAGTGTTTATTTCTAAGTGGACAGGTCTAATTTTTTATAGTCTCCCCTCCAACCTCTTCTGTGATAGTCAAAGTTACATGCGCAAATCCCGACTGTATAATGCATTTACTTACAGTATATCATTGTAAATACAAGCATAACATGTATTTACGTATTATGATGATAACCTAGACAATTTCCATGCTTACTCAAGCCAGGGTTAAAGTTACACATCAAATTAATGCTAGAGGCTCAGATAAAAATAACTATTAACTACGACTTTTGCCTCAATAAACTCCTAATTTGCTGCTTATTAATAGTCAGTAAGTTAGCTGTTAAGTTGGTCATGCAGAATAAGGCATTAATATGTGATTTATAACAACTAATAAACAGCCAACATGCTAGTAATATGCATGCTAATATAGCAACTATAGTGAGAATTGGTCCCTAAAGTGTTACTAGCTAAATAATAGGAATTATTTGATTGTTTTGTTATCACATTCATCTAAACCCACAAATCATTTGCATATTGGATATATTCATTAGAATAGATTGTTTGTTTGTTTTTCACCAACACATTTGTCAACCTTAATGGCCTTTTCACATTAGTTGGTGCTGTTACTAAAACACTGACTGTTTCATTTGACCTGTTTAGCACCCAGCTCCATTTACACCAATAAACAAACAGGTGACTGCAGACTCCCTAGAGACATCATTCATCACTGCAGCATAGCATGACAAGTAAACTCGCCATGAGGAACATGATCCAAACCACAGCACCACAGCACCACAATACTAACCAAACAGAAAGTCTGCCTACAGCTACAACCATACGTCTGCAGATTTGACAACAAGAGAAGATTGTTCAATAAAGCTCAAGAAGCTTTATCAAGAAGCTTTATCAGCTTTAAAAGTAATTTAACTACTTTTTATTATATCACCATACTGTATCTGTTATATAAAGTATTCAATGGCAGCACGTACATTTAATAATAAGCATATAATAAACATTATTATATTAGTATAATAGTATTTCTAATCATTGTAAGAAACACATAAGCATATGGAAATGTTACGTTATACTGTATCCGTCAAAGAGCAGAAATGTATGTATACTTAACCGCTATCTTATCTTATAAAAGTTCTGGTTTATTGAGCTAATACCACAGGAATGTAAGACAAACTGAATTCTTTTATACAGGCTTTAGCAGGAGACAAATGAACAAGATTTCTATTTTTAGGGAATATGTATTTTAGCATTTAGTCTGTTTTTCTTTTGTTACGATGATAATTTGCAGCAAAAACTAAGAATAATGTAACTTTGTAAACTCATCCTCCATTCTCATTTTTTACCATCTGTTTCTTCTGTTGGCTCAGAGATCGGACCCCTGCAGAACTAGTGCTCTCTTCTAATATGAGAAATCAGAGGAACGCAGCTGAGACAGTATTTCTCACGTCAGAGCCAGTATGAGGTAGGAAAAGCCAAGTCTATTCCCAGAGGCAATGTACACCATCATTCCCTGCAGATACTGTACATAGCAGAAACCAAAAGATTTTAGATGGAGCTCTCGCCAAAAAAAAAAAAATCAACATTTTGTGCTACACAGAATTATTGTTATTTAATGAGAAAGTTAAATTAGCAGATATTGACCTGTCTATGGCAGAAGTGCCCATTTTACTATGAAGGGCCAAAAATCAAACTTGACTGTGGGCCATGGGCCAAAAGTAAACGTTGCATGATATCCAACTTTATTTGATTAAAATTTACATTAAAAAAATCTAATTCACTTATAATCCCTCTACATTTCAACGCCATTATTCTGTATAAAACAAAAAGTGTTAAAACAAATGATACATTTTCTCTATTTTCCCCTTCTTTTGTGATATGGCATGGCAAATTAATGGTCATTGGGGATCTCTGGTCTATAGCTTTGGGTTAAACTTTAGTAGGAAAGATGCTTATTCCTTTTATTGTTCCATTTATATTTTTCACACAATTAGTGCATAGTCTGAAATCATAGCTTTCCATCATATGGAACTTGTATAGGCCTATACAGTGCCTTGCGGAAGTATTCATACCCCTTCATTTCTTTCACATTTTGTTATGTTGCTGCCTTATGTTAAACTGCTTTAAGTTACTTTTTTTCCACATCAGTCTACACTCCATACACCATAATGAAAAAGCAAATAACAGGTTTTTAACATCTTTGCAAATTTATTAAAAATAGAAAACTTAAATGATTCCATTGCATAAGTATTCAACCCCTTATCTGGGACAGATGAAATTTAGCTCAGGAACATTCATATCGCTTGTAGATGTTACTATACTTTGAGTGAAGTTAACCTGTGGCAAATTCAATTGAATGGGTATGATTTGGAAAGGCACACAAGTCTTAATAAAAGGTCTAACAGCTGAAAATGCATATCAGAGGAAAAACCAAGCCCTAAGATAAAAAAACTGCCTGTAGAGCTCAGAAACAGGATTGCATCAAGCCACACATCTGGGGAAGGGTTCAGAAAAAATTCTGCTGCATTGAAGGTTCACAGAATCATGTAGTCTCCGTTACCCTTAATGGAAGAAGTTTGAAACAACCAGGACTCTTCCTAGAGCTGGCTTCCTGGCCAAACTAAGCAACTGATGGAGAAGGGCTTTGGTTAGAGTGGTGACCAAGAAGCTGATGGTCACTCTAGTTGAACTCAATGATCATATATGCAGATGGGAGAAACCTATAGAAGGACAAACATCATTGCAACACTCCACCGATCTGGGCTTTATGTCAGTGTGGCCAGACTCAATCTTCTCCTCAGTGAAGGCACGTGAAAACACACTTGGAATTTGCAAAAAAGCACCTAAAGGACCCTCAGACTCTGAGAAACAAGATTCTCTGGTCCGACGAACCTCAATTCCAAGCATCATGTTTGAAGGAAGCTCATCACCTGCAGAGTACCATCCCAAAAATAAAGTGTGCTGGTAGCAGCCTCATGCTGTGGGACTGTTCTTCAGCGGCAGGGACTGAGGGACTCATCAGAGTAGAAGGAAAGCTCAATGCACCATAGCCTTAAAGAAAACCCAGTACAGAGCGTTCAGAACCTCAGACTGGGCAGAGGGTTTACCTTCCAACAGGACAATGACCCTAAACACACAGCAAGAGTGGCTTATAATCAACTCTGTGAATGTCCTTGAGTGGCCCAGCCAGAACCTGGGCTTGATCCCAATCAAATATTTCTGGAGAAACCTGAAAATGTGTATCTGCCCCCATCCAACCCGACAGAGCTTGAGACGTGAAGAAGTGAGGAGAAGAATGGCAGATAACTGCCAAATGCTGATGTGCACAGCTTGTCGCATCATACGTAAAAAAACTTGAGGCTGTAAAGGTGCTTCAGCTAAGTACTGAGTTAAGGGTATGAATACTTATGCAATGTACTTATTTCAGTTTTTTTTATTTTTAATAAATTTACGAAGTTGTGACAATTCTGTTTTTGCTTTGTCATTATGGTGTATGGAGTGTAGATTGATGTGGAAAAAAGTAATTTAAAGCAGTTTAACATAAGGCAGCAACATAACAAAATGTGAAAAAAATGAAGGGGTATGAATACTTCTGCAAGGCACTGTATACAGGCCCACTTTTCTGGCAACAAATAATGGAAAATAGAGTGTTTGGTTGTATATTGCTTAGTGTAAGATTTCCTGAAAGCCCAACTTTGTGCTTTGTGGGTTTATTTATTTTGTAGATGCTTTTATGTCTCAGATTTAGAAACTCATTTTATAAGCTCAAAGGGGCTTATGCAGAGGTTTTCTTTTCTTTCTGTTTGAGTTCATAAATGTGAAAAATAGGTGAAATTCTTCTTGAGCACTGCTGGTTTAATTAACAATGTCAGCATCTCTGTCTTTTAAACAGCATCCTGACAAAAAACAGTTCAGGAAGACAAACAATTCTAAGGACAATTGAAGCTGTTTACCTCTGTGGCGATGGAAAGACAGTGGTGGAGGAGGAGATGGGAAAAGGACATATCCGTTACAGGCAGAGTTATCAGCCAGACTCAAAGGATCGGAAAGGAGAGGCTTTCAGGATGTCCTTTTGTAAACAGTCAAGCTCATCAGAGCCACTATACATCAGTGAAAGCTGCAAGCCTAATTGATATCAACATAAATCAAACCTTAACATGAAATGTGAAGCCTATACTGCCTGATTCATCTCATATGGTAAATATTTGTTAAAGCTCTGCTTAAATGATTTACATAAACCCGAAAATAAAAGCATCTGCATTCTGCACACCCTGCAGATCAAGGAAAACCTGACCTTTTGTTCACTTCACTGTGGGTCTATACGTTTAATAATTCACATTACCAAGACATTAAAATATCCTTTTTCAATGACAAATTTAACAATGATATGTTTATGTAAAATTCCAAGCTACTTGCAGAACACCTGTGGTGAATTATAAACCACACCTTTGGTTTCACTATCTTTGGGAGGGAAATAATTTATGTTTTGTGATGTTTTAATAAGCTAACAAACCAATTGACAACGTTTTGTTTTTCCATTATTTTAATCATTTTGGGTTACAGAATTATGCAACATTTCAGAAATTAGATATTTATCTGCCAGATGTAGGCCTATTCAAACACGCAGTTAATGAAATCAGTAGCCTAACAGAAGCTTCCAGCACAGTAAGGTCATTAGCCTACATTAATGGGGTCAGTGGCCTCACCCACTTTTCAGGAAGTAAAAATAAGGTATCATCAATGTCAATGATTGTTTCTTTTAGGTTCAGGTATCAGAAAGTTTTCTTAGTTTCAAATCGCGCCATCTCTTGGCGATAATGACATGACTCATGACTTTTGTTTTGAAAGGCGTGTGAATAGCGGAAGTATGCAGCAGTGTCAAAGCCAGTATGGCGTACACGGCGAAAATAGGACCGTCTATTCTGAGCAGCGATCTGTCGCAGCTCGGGAGGGAATGTGAGCGAATGATGGAGTGCGGTGCTGATTATCTGCACCTTGACGTTATGGATGGGTGAGGAATAAAGTTTGCAGTTCTTCATCTAAGTTTCTCACACCCGACGTTGACCTGCAGGCATTAAAAGCGATCATATGGCCCAGAGAACCAATATCATATTACTTACTAAAGTTATTTTAATGAAAAAGAACATGTTGTTAATCCCTACATTTTGGCACAGGAACGATACAGCATGAATTCACCCACGTTACAAACAAAATATATGTCACAATTTTAAGGAATGTTACAAGACGTCATACAAAGCTTGGCATTAGTGAGACAATAAACTTATTTCACGTTGCACATTTTTTTCACAAAGTTAGTGTTGACCGTATCTTCCAAGCAAGCATTCAAACTTTTCACCCCAATTATTGTATGAAATGTGTGTGTGTATATATATATATATATATATATATATAATACAACTTAAAAGTTTGGATTTGGTCCATTTTTAAAAAAAAAAAATGTTTTAGAAATAAGTCTCTTATGCTCACCAAGGTTGCATTTTTTTTGATTAAAAAATACAGAAGACAAGAACATAAACATAAAATGTTGTTTTTCCCTATGTCAAAGCTGAATTTTCAGCAGCCTTTACTCCAAGCTTCAGTGTCACATGATCCTTTAGAATTAATTCAAATATGCTGATTTGGTGCTCAAGCAAGAAACATATTATTATTATTATTATTATTATTAATTATTATTATCAATTATTATCAATGTTGAAAACAGTTGTGCTGCTTAATATTATTATTATTATTATTATTATTATTATTATTTTATTTATTTATTTATTTTTTTAGAAAATTCAAAAGATCATTTATTTTATTTATTTTGTAATTCTAAATTCTAAATGTTTTTACTGTCACTTTTGATCAATTTAATTCATCCTTGCTGAATAAAGTATTACTTTCTCTCAAAAAACAAAAATCTTACAGACCCCAAACTTTTGAACAGTAGGGTATATAGTTTTGGTCCCAAACTATTTTGCCCCTTCTGTGACAACTAATTTAAGCTATATTTGCAACTCTGTTATCCATTCAGCCATGGTGTCTGTTTAATTTTGAGTTTCAGGTCCCGTTTTGTACCATATTAATTTGAAGTGCCACATATGATGAATCATGTGTCAGAACTTAAGACAACTAACTCTCCCTTCTTGGATCTCTTTCCTAAATCTTTAAATATGCTTAAGGCATTTTGTTCCAAACATCACATTTGGGCATCCTATGGTGGAATGTTTACGATGCAGTATCGGACCTGATCCATTTTTTGGTGAGTTCTCTTGGGGACAGTTTTGTTAGTAATCTGCTGAAGTAGACACTTGGTTCTTTCAGATTTTCACTCTCTTTTTGTATTCCTAAATAAACATTGTGTCTAGGATAAACCAGATAAGTAAAACATTGCCGTGTTTGCTCTGTGTAGGTTTGAGGGCTTTGCTTACCCTTTGCCTTATTACAGACATGCATATGATGGTGTCCAGGCCAGAGCAATGGGTGAAGCCCATGGCAGCAGCAGGAGCCAGTCAGTACACTTTTCATCTAGAAGCCACAACCAACCCTGGCAACCTCATCAAGGAAATCAGGGAGAGCGGCATGAAGGTCTGTGCAAAACAGCCAATTTTGTGTATATATATGTATGTGTGTGTATACAGTGCCCTCCACTAATATTGGCACCCTTGGTAAATCTGAGCAAAGGTGGCTGTGAAAATAAATCTGCATTGTTTATCCTTTTGATCTTTCATTCAAAAAATTCATAAAAATCTAACCTATCATTGAAGTAAAACCATTGAAAGTGGGGAGAAAATCTCATGATAAAATAAATGTTTTTCTCCAGTGCATGTTGGCCACAATTATTGGCACCCCTGGAAATTCTTATGAGTA
>JAFVLL020040892.1:0-20094 GCA_021397915.2 Tor tambroides
CACTAAAAATCTTACTGTCCAAAAACTTTTGACTGGTAGAGTATAAAAATGCAGACAGGTTTTTTGAGAATTAGATTTAATGAGAAAATAAGTAAACAAATATATAATTAAGTTCAGAATTATGTAAGTCCATCATGATAGGACTTTTTAAAATAATTATTAAATCATTTATTATTGAAAGAAAAACACTTTACCTACACGCTTTTTGAACAACCTGTCAGTAAAGAAAATTTGTAATTTTTTTAATTAGTTATTGAACCACTTATTGCAAAAAAAACCTGCACATCAACTGAACAGCCTGTCAGTAAATACACTAAACACAAACAAAACTTGCTTTGAGTGAACTTTACTGCAATTAATAACTTGCAGTTTATTGAGTCAGTAACACTGAGTCAGTGAGTTCATGCAGCAAATGATTTATCAAAGTGAGAGTCATTTGGTTGTGAATCAACTCAATTGAGTCATTCATTCGTGAATCAGACTACACGTCTCACGCTGTATGTTTATGTTTGCATGCAGCTTGATAAATGTGTTTTGTCATCATTATTTCAAGATGAACACATCCTGTTTTTTTATCTTGTTGCATTATTTTTGGACTTCAAACTTACATTCTCAACTCAGGTAAATATGATTTATTTTGCTGTCACACTGGAGATTCCACTATGGCGGTTAAATCGTTCTGCCACTGAAAAGCGGTGCAGGCAACACTGGTTGTAAAAGGTGTGGATGATCTGACAGTGTGTTTAGCAGGTGATTGTGTGTCACGTGATCAAACTTTGTCTCATTCAGAGCACAAACTGTTAACATGTTTTTACTGGGTTTTGATATGTTGACTGCTTGTGAAACAGCCGTTATGTGCTCATTCCTTTGAACGATAAAACTTCTGCTGCTATTCACAGAGATCGAGAACACTTCTAATTAACATCTCATCTACAACACACACTTACAAAATCACTTTGTTTTCTGTCAGATTCAATAGCCGTTGTCTAATACAATTATAAATGTGATACATCATTTGAAATGAAAGGGAGATATTAGATGAGTAATTAAATAAAGCAAGTGTCCAGTAACCACAGATGACAGATGTAACAACAGATGTCAAAGACACTTGATAAGAACAAAAGGTACAAAGAATAAATAGAAAAACAACCCCACACACACGCACACATACTAAAACGGCATGTGCTGTCATTTTAAAACCTTTGTGTGCGTGTAAAAGCAGTTCTATGACTTATTGATGTAGCATTAGAGCACTGCTGTGACCTCAGCTGAACCTAACCCACATTCAGATGAGAAGTGAAGAGAGTCATTCCCACACACCGTCACACATACACACATACAGCTTCCCGCACCTGACAGTGTGGATCTGGAAATAATCTAACTCTGCATTTCTGTGACAGCCAATGGGATGGAAGGAATATGAAATTGTCTTTGAGAAGCGAGAGATAAAGAGAGACAAAGATTGAGGGTGTTTGCGTTTATTAGTCTTCCCTGAAGCATATGCCAGCATTTGATAACTCTTCTGCCTCATTCTTCCATGCATTTTTGTCACTGTCTGTCTTTCTTGCTGTAGCACCTGTGTCTTAATTGAAGATCGATGACTGTTGGAAGTGACTGTGCGTTTCTGTAAGGCTCTGTAAGTCTGGATATTGTTCAGTTGGAGCTGATGTTTTATAACAAAAACATTTTACGGAGCGAAAAAGATTTTTCATAGTCACTCTCCTTGAGTCACCACAATTTTCAGAGCTTTATCGCATTATTTTTGCCAGGAGAGTGGATTTAGATTTCCTGTTGACTTTAATCATGACATCAGGCCAATGTGACATGGTTGGTTTTGGAGATTTTATGCTTGTAATGTTGTGCGCTGCGGTTGCTCTTGGAGAAAGGTCATGCAAACATATAGCAGCAAGTGGTCTGAATGTGTGTATGAAGGATTTTGTTTCTAGTTCTGATGATGGTTGGTGTTGTTAGCTTGGAGATGGAGGTTTGTATTCAGTGTTCCCTCTAAGCATACAGAGCCGGATGTGCAGATGAGGAAGAATTCAGGCAAAACAAAAAATGTGAGAATAAACTTGAGAGTTCTTGAGTCAGAGCTAAATGAATGGCCAAACTGGAGTCCATCCGCACATCCATTGATTTTATTTAATATGCAACTGAAGCTGTTATAAATCTTATAAATATGCAGCGCTGACTAATTCACAGGATACTGACTGCATCCTAGAATGGTACAGATTTTAAATTCATACACAAGCCCACAGAAGCCATGCAATATTATTTTTTCTTTTTGTAAATAAGATAATGGCCTCTAGATAACTATTAGCCACATTATATAGGAACGTTAACTAAATATTTATTTATTTGTTTATTTATTTATTTATGGGACTGTCAATTTCGTGTGATTAATTAAAAAGAGTACAGCTGTAAAAAAAAAAAAAAAAATTATGATTGCAAACTCGATTAGAAAATGGATTATGTTGGCCAGTGATAGCTTATGTTTAATGATAAGGAAATAAAACAAACAGTATACTGACATGTAAAAGCACTTTGTGAAGTTATTCAATTCTTTCATCTACAGTAATGCAATGTCTTTTCATTATGATTTGAATTATCAATTAATTTGGTGGCTTTCCTCAGCATATATTGATTTATGTGATGAATTTGCTCATCAAATAAATGGACAAATAAATGTGCTTATCAAGTAAATAAGCATTATGTAATTAGAATATTGAATTGATTGAGGCCTATTTATTTAACAAATGTACAAATATGAAATTATATAATTATAGAGAATATATATATATATATATATAGTGAAGTGGTTCATGAGGTAGTTTAAAAATATTGATTTCTATCATAAATTAAGGATCTGCCCAACATAAATAGATATTGTGGAGCGAGTAGAAAAATTAGAAGGACTATTGACTGTATCTTTGTTTGTGAATGTGTATTTACAGTCAGACTTGAGGCTGAGGCTGCTCTCTCTCTTTCTGTCTCTCTTGCATCATCTTCTTATTCTGACGGTCTGCCTGTGCATGACTGCATGCCGTTTATCTTTCTTCTTTTTCCCTTGACCTGTCTTTTCCTCACTCTTTTCTTCCTCTCCCTCTTTCTCTTTCTCTTTCTCTCCCCCTCTCTCCAGCAAAACAATAAAAGTCAGGATAATTGATGACGAAGAATACGAGAAGAACAAGAGCTTCTTCCTGGAGATCGGAGAACCCCAGCTCGTAGAGACCAATGAGAAGAAAGGTGGGGGGCGTGGCCTGAGCTGCAGAGGAAATCGCACATACAACACACACACACACACACACACACTGAACACCAGTCCACTCTGAACCCTCTCTGCTCTGGATCATCATTGGGATCAACTACCGGTCAAACTACACCATCGACAACCCTCCGGCCAGGCCCTCGCGTGTGCTTGCTTGTGTTTGTGTGTGTGTGTGTGTGTGTGTGTGTATATCATGCATGCATTATTCCAACCCCCCTCCTGTTGTCTTGTTTCTGCAGGAAGACGATATCAGTCAGGGTTCTCAATCGAGAGGAATACGATAAGCAATGCAGCTTTTGCATAGAGCTACAGACGCCACTTTGGAGAAGGAGAGGATGGACAGTATACAGAGGTTTCTCTCCCTCTCACAGTGTCTCCTTTGCTTTTTATTCTTCTCTTCCTCTGGGCAGAGTCTCACCTTCTCTCTTTCTCTCCTGGTGTTGGTGTGCTATCT
Organism: Tor tambroides; assembly: GCA_021397915.2. Lineage (NCBI taxonomy): Eukaryota > Metazoa > Chordata > Actinopteri > Cypriniformes > Cyprinidae > Tor > Tor tambroides. Next base: position 3,723 of record JAFVLL020040892.1, read on the forward strand.
TACTAATTTAATGACATTTATTTGCTTTCACTGATTACACAACTACTCACAATAACACATATACATTACACATACATTGAAGGAGCCAAATTCTAAATGTTTAATGTTAGTCAAGGATTATTGCTTCAAAACTGACATAATTAAGACCCAGTTAACACAGTTTTGAAGTGGACAGAGCTAAAAGCATAATGTCAGTTATAACGTAGCTGCTAATCTATCCTTATGCATCCAGTGAGGGACCGCCTACTCACTTGTCAATCAATCATTGCTCTAAAACAAGGGATTTAAACTTTGCTGGTAATGTGCTGCCTTTAAAGATTCATTTTTCATTTTAGCAATAGCCTTGCCAGAATCAGAACAACGTTTTGGTAGACCTTCTCTATATATTTAGTTATACACATTAAAGTAATAGTATTTTCTGGTGTTTGGGAGCAATAGCATCAATCATAAAAGGCACTGAAAATGTTTCAATGTGGGTGGTTATATAAATTTTGACAGTGTACACTACCATTAAAAGTTTGAAAGATCTTGAAAAGTTCTTGAAAGATATCTCTTGTACTCTGCATTTTGTTGATTAAACATACAGCAAAAACTGTAATATTGTGAAATATTATTACAATTTAAAATAATTGTTTTCTATTTTTATATATTTTACCATGTAATTTATTCCTGTGATGGCAAAACTGAATTTTCAGCATCATTACTCCAGTCTCCAGTGTCAAGTAACATTTCTTATTATTATCAATATTGAAAACAGTTTAATATTTTATATGCTTAATAATTTTGTGGAAACCGTGATACATTTCTATCAGAATTCTTTGAGGAATAGAAAGTTCAGTAGAACTATTTGAAATTGGAATATTTTTTAACATTATAAATGGCTTTATTGTCACTTTTAATGCATCCTTAGGGAATAGTATAAGTATTAATATTAAAGGATTAGTTCACTTCCAGAATAAAAATTTCCTCATAATTTACTCACCTACATGAGAGTACATTTTTTCTTCAGTCGAAAAGAAATTAAGGTTTTTGAGGAAAACATTCCAGGATTTTTCTCCATATAGTGGACTTTAATTTCCTTTCATTACTTTCGGAAAAAAAACAAAAAAACATTGTTTACTGACCCCAAACTTTTGAATGGTCTGGTGTTTGAGAGTTTTAAGCTCTGATGCTTGTATGCATAGTACACAAAACACTTTTTTCAAAAGAATGATATGACACTTTAATTTATAGCAATAATCATTTCTTATGCAATCGTTGTGTAGTTTACCATATAGGGTGTGCTCAGGATACTTGCAGGTTCAGAGAGAAAGCTTCAAAGTGAATTGTTTAATTTCGTTTCTTCGCATTAATCTCATAAATAGAGGAATAAAAAGGAAATGTCAAGACACACCAGCAAATGAGTTCAGATGCTGGGCTGTAAATCATGAGGAGAGATTAGGGGAGCTAAAAAGACTCAGAGCTCAAGATTGTGAGCTGTCTTCAAAACCAAGTCTGTTCGAGTGCGTTTCATCTCACATTTAGATAAACACTTATTTTCCAGGAAACAAAACGGCTCTTTTCCCCAGCACCTCAATGTTTTGATGTGTATCAAAAGTTTTTTTTTACTTCTTGATATTCAGTTGTTTTGATTAATGCTGTGTTTTAGCATGATTATTATAAAATACAATAAAAAGAGATCCAGAGGTTAAGACATGGAATATAAAAGAGAGAAGAACATCAAGTAGAGTTCTGGATTTGATTATCCATTTTATGATGATGTTTTGCCACTCATCTGTATGACTTCATCAGTGATTAACAAAAAAACTGATTAAGACACTCAGATAAGTGGTGAATTGTCTTCAAAATAATTAATAATCAAGTCCAGTTGCCTTTGATTAGCTTTCCTTGTAAGACAAGTGAAAGTACTCTGGATGATTCAAAACCTTCATACTGCAGATAACAGAAAAGAGATTGTTTATTATGAAAGAAAGAAGAAAAGGAGAGACTAGAAATATAAAGGACAGCCAAAGAGATGGTTGGATGAGAATGAAAGGAACGGATGGCTGGATGGACTGTGTTTGCGTGTGTGCAAACATGCAAGATGTGCAGCACCAAGCTGCCGACAGAAAATGATAGCTCTGTTTTCAAGGACAAAACAAGGAAGAGAGAAGCTTAGCCTATTAAATCAATATCAGTTTATACATGCACACAAACCTGACTCACAATCTGCATGTTGTGTTTTACGTCTACAGACAATAGAACAAATATGCAGCATCTCATTCAGTTACCAAAACTAATCACAGTATCGAAAAGTAACCAATTAATTTTGAATTGCCCTTACTTTAATTTATAGCTTTATTACAGTTAGGATGTGCCACATTTTCTGTTGGTCTTTCAATTTACTTCCTATGCATCTTTCAGCTTTTTTTCTGTGGATGTGTCACACTAACGACAATGCATGCAAATCTATTACCAGCTGGTCAAAGATAATAAAAAAGAAGAAAATAAAAAAATGATGTTGAATAGTTTGATTTTGACAGATGCCATTTGGTATTTTTTTTTTTTTTTGGTAATCTCAGTGGTTTTATAATAATATCTAAAGATTTTATATGTAATGTAATTATATGTAATTGTATGTGTATTTTTTTCATAGTAAATTACATTTCCTATCTATAGTAATTTTGTAGGATATTGGAAATATTAGTTTCTTATTTTATCATAATTCTGCAGAATTTGTGCATGACATCAATCAAACCTCTCTGACCCAATTATTGTTCAGCCTGTTCCTCTTCAGTTGTTCTCCAGCTAGTTATTGGTCAGTCTGTTTTCAGTTCTTTTCATCTTGACTTGTTCTTCAGTACCTAATTGTTCAAACAGGTCCATTACAGTTTGTCCAATCAGTTCTTGTTTTCGATTTAGTGAGTCCTTTACAATCAGCCAAACAAGATATAACATTTACATTACATTTACATTTAGTCATTTTGCAGACGCTTTTATCCAAAGCGACTTACAATTGGGGAATACATAAAGCGATTCATCCTAAAGAGGCAGACAGACACAGGAAGCGCTCATAATACCAAGTTTCAGGCATTGTTCCAAATAATTACAAGCTAGAAAGGGAAGGAATAAATAAAGAGAAAGGTTTTTTGTTTTTTTTTTAGGATGAAATCAAATAGTGTCGAAAGAGATGAGTTTTCAGCTGTCGCTTGAAAGTTGTCAGGGAATCGGCATTCTGGATTGGGTTGGGAAGATCGTTCCACCAGCCAGGAACAGTGAACGAGAATGATCTGGAAAGTGATTTTGTGCCTCTCTGTGATGGCACCACGAGGCGTCGCTCACTACCGGATCTCAGGCTTCTGGAGGGAATGTAGATTTGTAATAGTGAGTGGAAGTAGGTGGGTGCAGAGCCTGTGGTTGTTCGATATGCAAGCATCAATGTTTTGAACTTGATGCGAGCCTCAACCGGCAGCCAGTGCAAGGAGATAAAGAAAGGTGTAACATGGGCTCTTTTGGGCTCGTTGAAGACCAGTCGTGCTGCTGCATTCTGAATCATTTGTAGAGGTTTGATTGTGCATGATGGAAGTCCAGCCAGAAGGGCATTGCAGTAGTCCAGCCTAGAAATGACAAGGGCCTGGACAAGTTGTTTTTATATAACAACTTTTTAAAACGAGAGGCTGTTATATATGCTAAAACCATAAACAATGCAGAGGCAAATTAGTGTATAAGACTCCAAAAAACACAATGTTTGTGGATAAAATGAGCTACAATCAGAGGGACAGAAACAGAAAGAGATGATGATATGTGTATTTTGTTACCTCACAAATCAACAGGAAGAAAAGTGTGGAAAACAGGGCAATTCATAAAAAAAGAGAACTTACGGTCTAAGAAAAAGATGAACAAATTACGCTGCAACAGATGAACATAAAATATTAAGACAGAGAGAGAGACTGTTTAGGCTACAGAAACGAGTTGCTCTGCCATTAATCTGACAGTGAATCTTGTGCTGGAATCCTCCACTAATGCCTCAGGGTTCATTTGTGGCTTGAGATTTATTTGTTCCATTAGATATTTCATTCGTTTACGCAGCCGTTTCTGCCTATGAGGCTCATGTTTATGTTGAGCTTGGGAATGTAGTCATCATAACATTGTTTTATGACTATTGCTGTTGTTGGTGTAGCCGTTATGCCAGCTGAGCTCGTGAACTGAGAAGAAATATGAAATAAATGAGACAGAAAGAGAAAGTGATAGAGAGAATATATGTGATAGGACTCGAAAAATTACATTTCCGCTGCCCAAAGGATTTTCATTTTCTCCTTTCCCAGGCCTTCCCTTTTGTCCGTCCACATCAGTATGTGCATGTGTCGCTACTGTAACCTAATTGTTTTCCTTTCCAAACCTCATCATACCTCCGTGCCTTTAGGTCTGCATCTGCTGCTTTCCTTTGACCCTCTCATTTCATTGTGTGTGTGAATGTGAATGTGGGTGATTGACTGGGATAAACCCAGTCACATGGTCAGGGGTTGCTTATATCACACACTTACTTACCCAGAATCCCACTGGGCCCATAGAAGCTTCATCACATGAAAGAAATTCTGCCCGTGACATATTTCTCATATACAGGGTCACAGTGGTCTGTGTGTATTCTATTATAAAAGTATGTTTCATGAAATGGACCCATTTTCTAAATTTAGATCTGTGATTTTGACCTTTTAAAGGATTTTCCCCCACAGAGCCAAATTTTTGTGTTCACTGTAGCATTTTGACTAAATGTATTTACACAGTCCAGTTTATCCACCTGTTGATCCACAAACACGCTCTAGATGATCTTTGAAATATAAGGTGGCTGGTTTGGGGGTTTGTTTTCTACTCTCTGACTGGTGCTTTTGTTTTCAGAGGAGGAGAAAGAGGCGGGAAAGGAAGAGGAGGAGCCTCTGACAGGCGAAGAGGAAGAGGAACGACGCATTGCTGAAATGGGGAAGCCAATGCTAGGAGATCACCCCAGACTGGAGGTTATCATTGAGGAATCCTATGAATTCAAGGTGTGTTATTTTAGCTACATATTTCCCATTTATTCATAATCACATTAAAGCAACTGTCACTTAAAAATGACAGTTCTGTCACATACACATACTAACCTCATGTTGTTCTAAACCGGTAAAACACAAAAGAAGAATGTTTGAAGAATGTTTTGGTGTACATTTGTCCGTACAATGAAATTCAAGAGTGTCCGATGTTGTTTTGCACCCCATTGGCTTTCTTTGTTTGGACAAAAACAGTTCTTCAAAATATCTTTTGTTACGTTCTGCTGAAAAAAGTTAAACAGGTTTGTAACAACATGAAGTGTGAGTGAATAACAACAAGTTTTCATTTTAGTATGAATTATTCATTTATATGTGTATACAAGTTATACACATAAATTTACCAATTTAGTCAATTATAATATCAAATGTAATGTCAGTTATAAGGTCCTGTTAAGATGTTTACTGCAATATACTTTAAACATGTACTTTGTATTATTATTTGTAGATCATTTTCATTGACACAAGTCGTTAATATTTACAGTGTGCAAACCTTAAAGTCCTTGCACACTGAGTCCAAAATTTTCATATGTTTTTCGTGTTCGTCATCCTAAAAATTTGTCACGCACAGAAACCTTGCACACTGAGTCCAATGCGTATTAATTAAGCCATTGCGAAAAGATTGTCAGACGCCATTCTGGATTTTGGCGTTTGCTTGTATGGTGGCTCTGAATTATCAAAACACCTCTCAGAATGCTTGCTATATGGATGCGAAAAACGCATTAAATCGAACCCGATCTGAATTTTATGACGGACGAAAGTTTTGGAGGCATTGTGTAAACGTGATTGACACAACGTGAGGTCGTATTTATTTTTTAACGTGCAAATATTTCGGAAGAAAATTTCGGACTCAGTGTGCAATGGCCTTTACAGTGGGTTGCTACATTTAGAATTGACTAACTCAGTTTTTAGGTCACATGTGTATCAGACCACAAGTGTGTAGATACCTCTTTTTCTGTAGGAAAAAATCCTTCTTGTTGCTTATGGAAACACACAAGACACACTCATTCTGTCAGGGAAGTTCAGAGATCTTAAACACTGGCATCTCACCGATCGCCTCCACACACTTCAGAATGATCCACATGCACACGCGTGCACTTTAGCCCACACACACTCGCCGTGCTGAAACGTACACACACTTCACAGCAGGGCAGACCAGAGAGCAGTCAGAAGCACTCGATGAACTGTGGTCCGCCATGTCTGAAGTGTGTTTGTGTTTGTTCATTCCTGTTAAGTTGCACTGAACTATAATGAATCGGTCATTCATATTCTTTGTGTGCTGTCTCTCACTTTCCTCTATAGAATACAGTTGATAAGCTGATTAAAAAGACAAACTTGGCTCTTCTGGTTGGCACCAACAGCTGGAGGGACCAGTTCATCGAGGCCATCACAGTCAGCGCCGGTGAGTGTTTCAGTTTGTGGGGAACATTGGGAGGCCTGATTTAGTGATTCATTAAAAAAGAACATCTTGTTCGAGATGATAATCACTCCTAAGTGTTGCCAGAAGTGCCTGCAAGGCTTTTACGTTATTATTATTGTCATAAAATACACTACTTTTTAGCAATTGTTTTCGACTGGGTTATCAGGGGTGTCCAATCCTGCTCCTGGGGGGCATCTTCCTCTAGAGTTCAGCCTGCTCTAATACACCTGATTGGAAGTTTCTAGTAAGAGCTTGATTAGCTGGTTCGAGTGTGTTTAATAAGGTTAAAGCTAAGCTCTGCTGGAAGGTGGCCCTCCAGGAGCAGGATTAGGCATCCCTGGGTTATATAGATTACATCAGATGTTGATGTTATGGTTTCCATTTGAAATTTCAAAAGCACCGGTACCCTCTGCTATTACGCTCCCCCTGGTGGCTGCCGTGTTACTCAAGCAAATCAGTTTTACAGCTTCACCTCACTTGGGACTGCACAAAGGAGTCTCCCTTCTCTGTGTAGAGGAGAGAAAGAAAGTAGATGGAGGCGGAGAAAGAGAAAAACGAGAGAGGGATTTTTTCGTTTTGTTTTCTCTGAAGTAATTAGCACTCGCAGCACGACCTCAGAGAGACTGATGATCATAGAGGCTGCTGCTCTAGCCGTATAAGTGTGTGTGTGTGTGTGTGTGTGTTTGTGTGGATCAGGTGTTGGTGACTTAGTGATTCACACTTGAACACCTCTCAGTGTGCCAATTTGTGCTCTGGGGCAAAGCAAGGTTAAAATGTGTGTGTGTGTGTGTGTGTGTGTGTGCGTGTGTGTGTTTGTGTGTGTTTGTGTGTGAGTGTATGTTGCTCTGTCTGTTGTCAGAACTGACCTGCAATCACCAGTACACTACTGGCTACTAGGCATAGCTTTCTGTCAGACCACGTCTTTTCAAAAAATATCTACAGCAGTTAAGTTGGTTGTTTTCAAAATAGCTTTTTTTGCTTGTTACTTCGGTCATCATGTCATTCCAGACATGTATTGCTTATATCTGAAGTATCTGATTTAAGTGTGAATTGTTCTTGTGAGTCTTTTCCTTCACTACACCTCTCAAATCTCATTCAGATTTGTTAAGACACGTCAGGCTAGGTTTTCAGTAATGCTGAATGTCAATATGTGCATTTAGAAATCAAATGAATAAGATTTGAGTGCACAATCTATTTATATGATACTTTCATGGTGCTTTTTGTCATGTTTTTGGACCTTGGTAGCCCCTGGTCACTGTTCACCTTCATTATGGAAAAAAGCAGCATGAACATCCTACCTAACATCAAACATGCATTAATCATTGCCATCACTGACAGATGACAAATGGAAAACTGATTATTTTTTATCTGATGCCACTGAGAACGGAACAGAAATTTCTCCATGACTTTTTTTAACAGGACACGCAGATACATGCACACATACGCAAATGTACACAGATAGGGACAAAGAAGCGGAAAAGGTCTGCAGCTAATGGCAGTAAATTGAAGAGTTTAAAGTTTAAAAGCTTTGCTAAATGTCACTCTGCAGCACAGCGAGATGATTTATATCGAAAGATAAGGAGAGAGTAAACACAACATGAGCACTGAGTGTGTGGGGGTTTACTTATCTATAGATTGGACACAAAATTTTCCCCAGAAATTACATGTGACACAAACCTCCCTTTGGAGACATTTGGGGATGTCCTTAATTGGACAGATGATTCATAAAGCATTTTCTCATAAATAATTTATAATAAACAAAAAATTCTAAATAATCTTTGAGGGTTAAGATCAGTGTTGTTGCTTACTAAAACTTTTTAAAATATTTTTCAGTAATTAAAATAAAGCTGAAATAAAATGTACTATAAATATTAGATGAAATACTGAAAATAAATAAGCTGAAGTGCTGAAATTATTACTAATAAAACTGAAATAAAGCGGCTATTGAGCTAGAAATGTATATATACCGTGTGTGTGTGTGTGTGTGTGTGTGTGTGTGTGTGTGTGTGCACATGCACACACACATATACCACATATACATACACACACACACACACACACACACACACACACATATATATATATATATATATATATATATATATATATATACCAAAATTTTGATTTGACACTTTGACCTGACCATGTTTTGTTACATACTTTTCTATCAAAGTTATCTGACATTATCAAGATGAATTTCTTCTGACATGGTTTAACTCTTGTCATATTTTATTACCATTTTCTAAACTCCAGTAAATAAACTGTGATAATGTGAGAAATGTTTAAGGTGTCTAAATAAATTTTGATTTGACTGTATACTAAAACTAATAAAAATGACAAAAGTCCATAACAAAATTACTAAAACCTAAACTATAATTGAAATGCTGAAAATATAAAAATAGAAGCTAAAATTCAAAATATTAATATATAGTATAACAGCATATAAATAATAATAATAATAATAATAATTTTAAAAGTTTATTTAAAAACAATATAAGTCTATGGTATGTCCTCATTATGGCAAAATAATTGCCAAATGTAATCTAAATTTGAAAAAAAAACTCTCTTTGAGGACAAATGTGGAAGTCTGTGAATGTCAGTCTGTAGAAACTATATTTAGATTTATATAAAACAGTATCTTACACAATTTTGCTTATCAAGTCAGTTGATATTGTTTAAATGTTTTTTTAATTGCATTTTCAGTAGCATTGCACATGTATGTATGATGACTGTGGTCTGTAAGCAAACTGATGCTCTTTTATGAGGCGTTTACTCCCTCCAGACACACTGATGGACAGCACATAAAGTTTCACGTTGACCTTCTCTGTCTCTTTAGCACAGATATGTGCATATTTACACATATGCCGCAGTAACAGCACACATCATTGTGACCTTCAAATACTCTTGGGCTGTGATGAAACATATACACATATACATAAACATATACACTCATGTCAGCTGACATTTCTGTCTGAATCTTCAAAAATGACTCATGATTCAGTCTTCTTTGAATCTTTTTTTTGTGTATTTTTAATGATCAGTGTAAATGTTCTGTCTAAGTGTGTGTGTGTGTTCTAGCCTAAGCATCTACTTTATCAATAATCCTTTTAATCACAGTGTGCAATCAGGTTTTTGCCTGTGAACAGAATGAATGTCTTGGCGAAACAATGACTAAATCCCCTGCCAGGGACTTGAATGCATTTGCTCTCATCTGCTGCTGTGAATAGACGAGATTTCTGAACATCCTGTAGCATCTAATCACACTTTAAAGGAACAGCCTTACCTGTCAGAGAGCACTGTGTGGGCGTCTGGAAGCTGCTCTCTTTACGCTCTCAAGGAAATGCAGCACCAACAGAATATCAAACAGATTACAACCTTCCTGAACACACACACACACACACACACACACACACATGCTGTGTGCTCTACATATCGATAAAGCCTGTGTGTGAAGGTTTCAGCTATACTGCCACGACGGCTGACCTAGTATGTGGCTTTTCGGTACAAAATATACATTTTTGATATTTTCTGAAGAAAAGTGGTGCCTGGTCTGTGATTTCAAGTGCATTCCTATACAGTTGATAGGATGTTGATGTTCTGGGTGATTGATAGGGGGTTGCTAAGTTCCTCTGGCTAAATTTCAGTACTTTATTAACCTTCTATAAGGTCATATTTAATTATTTCTCATTATCTTCCTGCAGGTGAGGATGATGATGATGAAGAATGCGGAGAGGAGAAGCTCCCCTCCTGCTTCGATTATGTCATGCATTTCCTCACTGTCTTCTGGAAAGTTCTCTTTGCCTTTGTCCCGCCCACTGACTACTGGAACGGATGGGCGTGTTTCGTGGTGTCGATCATTATGATTGGCGTTCTGACGGCTTTCATCGGAGACCTGGCATCCCACTTCGGCTGCACCATTGGACTCAAAGACTCCGTCACAGCAGTTGTGTTTGTAGCGCTGGGAACTTCAGTGCCAGGTAAGAGAGAAAGTGGAGTGGATGACATAAAAAAACATATGCGCCTCTGATTTTTGTGTTCCAGCCACCCATGTTTGTATTTACATATAGTCATTTATCATAAAATGAGGATGTCCAAGCACTTGTGTGTGTGCGTGCAAGGCTATGATTATGATATATCATGTAAAGCTCCTTGCTACATTGCACCTCCATATATTACCTTCATCAGTCATGATAACTGTTATTTAAAACAGGAGACTGACACATAGCTATGTTCATGTACAGAACACACACACACACACACACACACATTGGAAGAGCAGTGCATGTTCCCCATGTTTAGTATTCCAGACACACTGGACTGCTCATAGAGAAAACGCTGAGAGAGCAGAAAGCAGAAGCATTCCCCTCTCTCTCTCTAATGCTGTACTTCTCCCTCTTTACCTCACTCACCCCATTTCTTTTCTTTTCATCCTCTATTTCTCACCCTTTTGCTCTTCTCATCTCACCGCAGAAAATCATTTTCTTGCATTTGCGTCTTGCTTTCCTGTAAAAGCCATCATACGTGGACAACGTCATGTACACACAAGGACATCATTTTCTTAATTAGTTTTTTCTCAAAACATCCTCAAAGGGATAGTGCACCCGGAAATTTTATTATTGTCATTATTTACTCACCCTCATGTCAATCCAAACCTGCATGACTTTTTTTTTTTTTTTTTTTTACTTTTTGGAACACAAAAGAAGAATAATGTTTTTTGTCCATACATTCAAAGTCAATGGGGTCCAAAACAACAATGGAATAAAAAGTCATTAAGACATGGAATTTTTATGTCTCTTATCTCTTATTCAAAAGGATAAATTTCCTTCAGAATTTTTTTTTTCCGGACCCAAATTGTATTGCAATAGAAAAAGAAACATTAATTAATTATTGATTGAGTAGCACAGTTTGTGTAAAAAACAATATTGAAGAACTTCAGCAAACAGTGTCCCATTTTTCATATTTATTTCAATCACTTTTACCATTTTTGAACTCTGTTTTATAATAAATGTTTATATTTTTCTGATAACAAATCCTTTTCTCTGCATTTGTACAAAACAATTTAAGGAAGGAAGTTGCGGTATAGCCATGTTGATGATAACTGATATTTAAGAAATGAAATATTAATATCAAATCAATAGGGGTTTTGGAATTAATACTTGTTAATACTACACATGACTATATCAGGAAAATAACACTGCTGTATTATTAATAATGCATTGATGTTTTTTTTGAAAAAGAAACATTTAAAATTAATATGATTGTTTAAATTCAATCATAATTCAATCACAATGCCAATAATGTTGGGTATTGCCATTTGTGACCCTGGACCACAAAACCAGTCATAAGTGTCAATTTTTCGAAATTGAGATTTCTACATCATCTGAAAGCTGAATAAATAAGCTTTCCATTGATGTATGGTCGGTTATGATAGGACAATATTTGGCCGAGATACAACAATTTGAAATCTGGAATCTGAGGGTGCAAAAAAATCTAAATACTGAGAAAATCACCTTTAAAGTTGTCTAAATAAAGTTCTTAGCTATGCATATTACTAATCAAAAATTAAGTTTTGATATATTTACGGTAGGAAATTCACTAAATATCTTCATGGAACATGATCTTTACTTAATATCCTAATGATTTTTGGCATAAAAATGGATCATTTTGACCCATACAATGTATTTTTGGCTATTGCTAAAAATATGCCCCAGCGACTTAAGACTGGTTTTGTGGTCCAGGGTCACATTTGATCTGCATGAGCGGAAGCTAATGAACAGCAGTTAACTGAAGTGCTTTTCCAGTGAGTTAATAAAACACCCAAATGCATTCTGTATGAGATTAATCAGATATATACATGTTATAAACATAATATTAATACTAACATCTGCACAAAAGGATTCAGATGCACAAGTAAACTTAACTGTATTGTTAGAATTTGTAATTCATGCTGTGAATGTGCTTTTTTAAATACATTCTGTTATAATAGTGTTCTCATTATAATGTTATGTTTGTGACAGATTGGTGCCACACATCTTGCACTTCACTGTATTTTCAGTGATTGCATGCACTCCATGCTTTTGAAGGCAAATGTTTTTATTCATTTAATTCTTTTATTCATTGGCCAAAAAAAGATAAAACACAAAATCTAATCATTGTTATTCAAATTTTAATAGATATAGTGATGAGATCATTGTCATGAATTCTTTTGTCCAAGATAACCGTGTAGTGAAAATCTAATATCGTGACTGCCTTAGTAGGAGTACTACAGATGTTTAGAAATGTGCTGTTGTGGTTTTTGTTTTAGGAGAAAATTACATCCAAGTGGCTTTTATCCCAGTGGGCCTTTAGAGACATTGTACCCTATCAGCTAAAAATAATTTACATTGTACCCTATCAGCTAAAATCACTATTATCTGCTTACAACTGCATGTGTGTGTAAGCATGTGCATGTGTGAGGAGGAAACTATACAGTCTATGGGAAGATGTCTTTTCCTTAGGGTTAGAGAAAAGTTTGTTCAAAGGCCTAAAGCTTAGAAAATCTTACATTTTAGTCAAGTTTGATTCATTCTTGAAAACTATTTAAAGGAGTAGTTCACTTCCAGAATGAAAATCTCCTGATAATTTACTCACCTCCATGTCATCCAAGATGTTAATTTCTTTCTTTCTACAGTCGAAAAGATGTTAAGTTTTTTGAGGAAAACATTCCAGGATTTTCCTCCGTATAAAGGACTTCAATGGTGGCCAACAGGTTGAAGGTCCAAATTGCAGTTTCAGTGCAGCTTCAAAGGGCTCTACATGATCCCAGCCGAGGAATAAGCGTCTTATCTAGCAAAACGATCTGCCGTTTTCTAAGAAAAAAAAACTAATTTCTATACTTTTTAACCACAAATGCTTGCACCAGCTCGACCTCACGCATTACATAGTCACACACTCATAGGCAGAAGTACCAAACCAGTGTTTACAAAGCGAACGTGCAAAGAAAGTCAATTGCCTTTTACCAAAAGGTAAATCAGTGATGTCGGACGATTTTGAAGTTGGAGGAGAAAATGAGAGAGTTTTTTGTCCTACCCTACCTTTTTGAACCAAAATACACAAAAGAAGAACTAACTACACTCTTAAAATAAAAGTGCTTCACGATGCCATAGAAGAATCTTTTTTGTCTAAATGGTTCCATAAAGAACCTTTAACATCTGAAGAACCTTGAAAGAAGGTTCTTCAGATTATAAAAAGGTAAGAAAGAGATGGTTTGACTGAATGGTTCTTTGTGGAACCAAAAATTGTTCTTCTATGGCATCGCTGTGAAGAATCTTTTAAGCACCTTTATTTTTAAGAGTGTGTATATATATATATATATATATATATATATATATACAGTATATATACATACATACATATTTATATATTTTTTTTTTAAAGAAAATAACCAATCAAGACCCTTATTCCTTGGCTGAGATCACGTAGAGCACTTTGAAGCTGCATTGAAACTGCAGTTTGGATCTTCAGCCCAGCATCATTGAAGTCCACTCTATGGAGAAAAATTCTGGAATGTTTTCCTCAAAAAAAAGAGAATTTTTTTTAAAGCAAATCTAAAATAAATAAAAATAATTAGCTTGTATTATGTTTGTTTATGTGGTCTTAAAGTCACAAAGTCTGGTTTAAGTGCTAAAAACAATGTGGTACTTACACATTTAACTAGTAACAGGTCAAGTCAATAGTAAGGTAAATGAAGCAAACTTTAAAAAAAACATTCTAGTGAAAGGTTTACAACCACATCCATTGATTGTTTTTCTGCTGTTTCTGCACAGTTTGACAAAATAACAAATGCTGCACATTGCATACTGAACGAAGCGTTATTGAGCAGTTAGCAAATGTGTCAATCTGTAGTGAGAGATGAAAGCCACACTGAGTACTGGCAAAACAACTGAACTTCCAGTTAGCCTAGTGAGCGGCCAGAAACCAGGCGAAGGAAAATGCATGCTGACTGATAAGGCAACGTTCATCAATGCTTTTAAACAGAACACAAAGCCTTTAGATTCAGCATATAGTATCTTGAATGAATCATTTCCTCGATTAATTTAAAATGGAAATGGGTTTGATGAGTGACGTACATCTTCTGAATGCAGTGCTGCTATAGTGTGGTGATATAAAAAGTTAATTATAGTGATTTTTCTCTCTCTGGATTAGATGTTATTTAGTCCTCTTTGTATTTCCCAGCGCAGACGTACATCGGCTGTTTGGCTGAGCCGCAGAGACATTCGTAGTCGATAAAATACTCATTTAAACTATACGTGTGGTCATTTTTTTAATACAAATTTGTGTCCGTGTGCAAACGTAAGCAGTTTAAGGTTTATAACAGTTTCAGAGTCTATAACAGTCTGGAACGCTGATCCGTTTAAGTCCGTAATGATTAACTGCTCCTGAGCGTCTTTCTGGGATGAAGCTTTTCATTGTCATGACACCCACATTAGCGGCAGTTGTCGTCCGCACGCTGCCAGGCTCTTTGGCAGGACTTTACACCAGACTGGGTGTTAGCTGAGCCTTAACTGAGAATTTCCATGGTAATGCTATGGAAACAGCTCCATCCATGCTGTTGTTTACAACAACATAACAGGACAGTGATGAATAACGAGAAGGAAAATGTTATTTCAGAAATGAGTATTTTACAGTAAATCCAGCTTTGAGTTTATAATGCTGTGTCTTTGAGATCTTGTTGAGTCAATTTTGGTCTCTTAAGCCTTTAAATGGCTGATGTTGTTCTCAGATACTTTGTCAGATTTGCAGGGAGAGTTTCTAACCTTCACTTTTAGACAGAAGTTGAGTGCTGCACTCATGTCGCTGGAATTACCGTAATTACCAGATGACAACTTTGAGCTGTTCACATCCTTGGACTCAGAAATGATTAATTTCTGTGGGAACACTCATTGTTGAGTGCAGAAAGGTGCCTCATGGTGACATTAAAACACCTCTTTGAGCTCTTGATAAATATGCAAAAACCAAAAAGCACTTGGTAACATTATGTATAATAAATTTGGCATATTAAACATATTTTGAGTTTGAGTTTATTCTGCTCACTGAAGCTGTATTTATTTGATCAAAACTGCTTTCTTGCTCAGTTCTTAGGTGTCACGTGATCCTTCAGAAATCGTTCTAATATGCTGATTTGATGCTCAAGAAGCATGTCTTATTATTATCAATGTTGAACATGTACTGCTTAATATTTTGGGGAAACCAACATGTCTTTAAATCAAGTATGATAGTATATCATAATTTACTTTTTTTTGTTTGATTTAATGTTCAGTGCTAAAATATTTTTGGATATATTTTGACTTGAGAGGCACTGCAGGAACACAAATATGTAAATACGAATGTGTTAATATTAAAGTGTATATCCGCAGGATAGCGAGACCTTTAAATGAGGATAATGGCTCTTTGTGACCACAGGCAGCAAAGAATAATATCAACATATCCAGAGCAGTTCAGCAGGGTAATGTGTTATGGACCATATTAGCATAACGAGAAAGAGAGGAAGATTAAAAGAGACAGAGAGGAAGAAAGAGTTAGAAAGGGAGTGTATGTGCATCTAGGATTATTTAGAGGCCTTTCCAGACAGAACGCACAATCAGCAGCCTCATGGTTTCTCAGCTGTCTGCAATGGATCACCCTGTTAGCATGCAGCTGTCTCTGAGCGAGAGAAACCACACTGTTTAAACAGCAGACAGCCCTCTGATTTCAACTCAAATCAGAGGTTAACCAGGCTGTTATTACAAAATTATATCCTCACCAAAAAAGGAGAGACAAGCGAGAGAGGAGATGAGTACTGTGTGCGTATATACTTATTGTGCACTGTAAAAAAAAAAAAAAAAAAAAAAAAAATTCTCAGCTATTATTTTTG
>JAFVLL020040893.1:0-47790 GCA_021397915.2 Tor tambroides
GCCAGACCTTTAGCCAGAGTTCCATACTGCAGCTTATTCTGGTAAAGATCCACACACTTAGGCAGGAACAGCCATCTGACTGACATGCAAAGCAATCAGTTATAGTTCATTTTGTTCTTATGGGCCATTGAGGACTGGCATTAGCAAAGGTATATAATACTACAATGGCACAGGAAAAAAAATGTAATTTAAATAATGGCACAGCAATCTAAAAAAAAACGTTTTGTATAATGAGCTAATGATTGAATGAATAACCTTACAAACTGTGGTAAATCCGGTGATTATTCGACCTTTAAAAGCACTCACTGCATCAGACAGGTACCTTTGAATTTCCAGACAGCCTGATAAAAAATACCTGCCCTTGCTCTCAGAAACTGCATAAAACCAGCCAATCAGATTAGATCTTAGTCTAGTCTTGTGTGCAATATGCATCAGACAGTTAGCGACCGGTCTGCAGGTGTGCTGTCTGAGACTGCTGAGATCTTGGTAAAGGATCTTGTACCCAACGAACAGCAATGCTACCAGTCTCCAGTGTGTCTGCAATACAAGATCTTTGTTTAGACAGAAGTGAAATTTTTATTCTGGGCTAGACCTGGCCTACACAGAACAAGATATTCAAAATAGTCATTTCTGATTTTGTTTAGGAAATATTTCTAACATTCAAAGGCAAAGCCATAGTCCTTAGGCTGGCTGCAAACAGTCTATGGTTGCTTTGTGTAGTGTAACTTCAGCGATGTTTTCCAGCAGTTCGCTTTGAGAGGTTCTGCAACAGTTCAGCTCTGTACAGCGAGTCTGATTCATCAGCGGTATACAGGTCAGAATAATATTCAACAGTGAGCTTGTGCATAGCAGATGGAGATGACAATGCCTTCATTATTCTTCAGGCGCAGCATCTGCTTCTCCTGACTTGTCTCGCATTCCAAATTAAAGAAAAATGTTGTTGGCCTATCAATGTCTCTAACGTGGGTGAAGCGTGCCCTAACTACGACCCGCATCACTATATCTTCCAGTACAAACCTAGCTGATGCTTCCCTTCAACAAGAGCAGTCTGAAAAACAAGCCTGCAACAGCTTTTTGCCCTTGACTAGAAAAAACATAACTCCCATGACTCTTTATGCTCATTTTCATACTTTGTGTTTAACGAGATGAATACTGGAGACCAAACACCAATGCCTGAGCCTTCTCACTGTCATAGCTTATTTTGCTCGGTAGGAATTTTGCATTAAAATGCCAAAAGGAGGTTTTATTACGCCGCATAATGCGTAATCAGCGGTGATCTTCTTATGATCCAAGAGAGGATCAGGAGTTATAGCAGCGCAACACACTTTATTTCTTGTGCTATATGGGGTATAAAATCTGTCCAGCCTCGCAGCTCCACCCTCGGAGAATTTCGCCCAGGTGGACTGCTTAACTTTAAAAATCTAGCGATAATGTCGGACAAAACAGATGCTGTCTTTTTTCCCTATCAGCAGCAGCAGTACAATTCCAGTCAGCTCTCATTAGTGTAATGTTCTCTGATCGAAAGATTCTTCAAACGTGGGCCAGCTTAGTTAATACCTAGTTCCTAAAATAAAGTGAACATGGCAGCGCCGCCCACAGTACTAGTAAGCGCCTTGGTTCAAATCATTCTTGGACACGATTTTCACCCTCAAAGCAGTGCAAAACAACAACGCTACACCTGTACAAATATAAGAGCCTTGACGGAAACCGTAACACCCCTCCCCCCCACCACCACCACAATCCCCAGTAAACCTCATTACTCTGATCACTGTGGGTTTCTTGCAGAAAAACTACTCCAACTTGCAGGAAAAGTATTCCATTTTAAATTAATGAGCTCTGAAACCAGAGCTCATTTGCTTCTGTCTCTGAGCCCATTTACGATTGCAGATCCTCTAAGTAAAACCACCATGAGAAAGGGAATTGGTAGTATGAGAACAAAAGGAAGAACGAGAAGACGGAAATAAAGTCAAAGTTAAGACTTAAAGCCATAGTATATATTTGGTCTTTCCTCTTGCTTGTCGTTTATGACTGTTTAGCATCATCTTATCGCTGTCAGATGTCTGTAAGGCAAAAGTCTTGCCGTAATATTTCAGAACTGAAACCAAAAATGAGAGATACAAACATCCAGGATGAATAAACCCAGGTGCAAAATCAAACTGGCAAACTCATTGCATCCATAAAAAACAGGGCTTCAATAAGCTACTTTATAATACATATCAGTTGCCTGGGACATTATGATTTACACATTTGCGTATTATTACATGTAAAGAAATATTCACATTAATTTTTCACAAATAATCTCACATTGTTCCCTTGAACAAATAAAGACCATATGTAAACAAAGCATTGCACAACATTTGAAATATACACTACTGAGAGAACCTCAAACTGCTATATCCAAGCCATACTACTCTGTAAGACTAATAAAATCTTCACAAATATTTTTTACATAACATCTAACAATATACTGTAGGTCATATATTAGGCCAGTAAACAGAGTAAACAGTGACAAAAGATAAAAGTTATATTCCTCATTACATTTACATAAAATGTTGCAATGTACTGTAAATAGAACATATACATACATACACAAACACACACACACACATTTTTCAATAATTTATTTTCTTTTTTTAATTTAGAAAGAAAAGATCTATATCTGGGTCTATATCTTCCCATTTTGGTTTGCTAAGAAATGCATCGGTCTCATCAACAATTCATCTTCCCCTACTTTAGAAAGATCTGACACATCAGTCTAACATTTATCTTCCTCTCATCAGGGCCCTGTAACAACATGTCATCAACACCCACATCTCCTAACACATCCCACCCTACATCAGACTAACCAGACTATTCTTCATCCATTAATTTCAGATGTTAAAGTGCACAAACACTCACCTTTTTTTTCCTCTCCACCACATTGCCATGTGGGCCTCCCATCTCATGTTTTGGACTCTGTTCCCTGTCATTGTAACCGCAGACTCCCATTCCCCACGGTCCTCTAAACTCTGGCTAGCTGCTTGCTTGTACATCTTCGTGGTGAGAAGACACTTCTGGTTTCTTATTTTCTCAGAAAGGAAGAGAGAGGAGAAAAAAAATCCTAAACCATCTTTATCACAAAAGAGAGAATGTGTCTAAGTGCTAAATATTTAGTGATTTTTTTTGTTGTTTGTTTGTGTTTACACGCAAAGGTATGAGTCAAAATGATTTTCTGTGGTAAGCGTGCCACAGATGCTGTTGATAGAGCTTAAGTTCTATTGAACCCAGAACCTTTCTTCAGCGGTTTGTGTGGCACATTTCAGCACAGATTGTTTTGTGAACCTGACACACTGTAAAGCAGGCTTATCACAGAGGCTGTTATTTAAGGATTGGGCATTGCACTGCAAACTCTATTCCATTCAACAAAAAACCCACAGACAGCGCGAGAGGAGAAGCTTAATATATCTGTGAAAATACAGTATATGAAGTACGCAACCTGGAGGCCATAAACATTACAAAATCAACCTTTGTGAAAGTACACAAACACAGACGTGAGTTCCAATGAATGATTTGGGTACATACTTAAAGTCGGCACGAAACCGCGACAAACATTTCTTCTCTATTTCAATGCGTATTGACTGAAACTGCATATCAAACAAGAAAAATGTAGAGCAGGACATCAGAAATTGAACTGGATTGATTGGAAAGCAAGCACTGCAATCTAATGAATGATAGTTTCATGAGAGTGACAGGTTGCTGGAGGAGAGCAATTGAAACTAGTCCTGTTGCCCAGCGATTTGCACTTAAATAAATAAATCAATAATACTGTGCACAGATAAATTGTTTATAATAATCTATTATAAAATAATGTCATTTCATGGTGACCTTAACGTGCGCTCTTGTGTTAGTTTGACGGTAACAAACCTCATGGAGGTGATAGTTTCCATCACACTGGAAATGCTACCGGTGAGCTGCTAAACAAAATGAACTAACTTGGTCAGTAAAATCATTATTATAAACTAATATTTCTGAATGCAACAGCATACAAAATCATGCTTGTGTATCTAGAAATGTTCATGTACATGTGTAGATTAATTTTAGGCTGCAGGCTGAAACATCTAATATAATGAAATTTTGGTGGTTTCTATGTTGTAGGAAAAAAAATTATCAGAAATATCAGGTTATGACCACCAACTGAAAAAACATGCACAGTCAGAGCATCTTCCAGCAAGGGTTAACTACTGAAGCTAACCAGCCATGACTCATGGTGTGAGTGCAACAAAGAAATGTTGCTCATTTGACATATGAAGATTACATTTGCATATGCAGTGCCCTCCAAAAGTTTTGAAAGGATCTGGACAATGTGGGGTATAAAACAAAAGCAGCATAAATTCTTATTTTTTGATGACTTTGCACTGACAGCACAGACTATAAAAACATAGTTCATTAGTTAAAAATAAATTCAGAACATAGAAAGATTTAGTTATTTATAAAATATCTAAAACTGTGTTCTAATTGGTCTGTTGTGTGCTAATCTTAATTGGGCATTAATCAGTGAAGCTATAAATGTATGTTGAGCCAATAATCGTCAAAATTAAAGAAACACGAATAAATAAATCAGTAAAATCTCAAATTAAATAAATGGCCAAATGATCCAGTTGCATCACAGCTGCAAATTGTGCATGTGTATATATTTCCATTATTAGGTAATAAAAAATAAAATCATTATTGTGTTATATTTAGTGATAACTGCAACTTGCTATAAATGCATTTATGCCAAGAAAAAAAAAATTGCTGATACAGTCCAAAATCTTCTCTTCCCAGGGTACTTCCCTACTTTTGTAGGCCAACGTCAGTATTAAAGAAGAATCAGTAGCAAAAAAAATGTGGGTGAAAAAAGGAATTTTGTCCATTTCTGGAAATAAAATAAAATAAAATATTAAACTATATGATCACAGTAAGTTGTCAAAATCAAATTGCCATCCTACACCAAAAGTAAGTGGAAAAAATGTGTCATTCTCACAATGTGTTCTGACACCATACTCAAATGCTACACCAGTCACCAAATTAACCAGATTGTCACGGAAAGTCAATTATGAAAAAGTGCAGGCCAAGAGAGGAACAAAAGAGCCGAAAATCCCAGCAGCCAGCAGGTAGAAAGCTCTTACACACCCACTCCCAGCGTGCGCTCCATCAGCGAAGAGAGAGAGTCACTCTGTGGACACTCAGCAGGGTGGAACGATAACAAAGTTCATTTTTAATGACCGTTTTATCTCCTAATCAATTAACGTCTTTAATTAATGTGTTTACAACAGTGAGGAAAATCTAAGAGGCGGCAATGTCCCGGCAGCTGGATGGAGAAAGAATGCCAATCTGTGTCTCTTTGTGCGTGCATGTGTGTGTGTGTGTGACATTTCTGATAGCAGGTGCTTGTGACTGTCTGAAAGAGAGAAAGAGAGGGAAGCAAAATTAGAAAAAAAAAATATAAATCTCTCCTAAATTCTCTCCTGCTGTTCCTCTTTTCATCATTTGATGCTTTATGAAGAGAAAATGTTTTTAATGGAGCCAAGAGTGACAGTACGACTCTTTCAGAACATAACATGCAAACCCATTAAAACTTCCTCTAAGCAAAAATCTTTCTTTCTCTCTCTTGCCTACACTTTGAAGTTCCATTTTATTCAGTTCAGTTCTATTGTATTATAGAGAGCTGTTCTAGAATGAATACCATAATCACTTTTCCAGTGAGCCACATTGTAACTATTAAGTCAAGTACATCCTCATCTCTAAAATGCCAGAGAAACAGGTGAGCCTGTCCACATCCTCTTGAGCATTTCAAATTTGCTAACTATGGCTAGGTTGAGTGCTGAGGGTGCTGAATGTTGTTTTGGAGGGTATGGATGCAGTCATCCAGCGTTTGTGAGCAGAGATCATGCTTTGTGCTTTTAGAGGACCGAAATTCTGCATTTCCACCTGCAGCCGGCACAGCTGCTCCAAAACCTGACACAGAAATAAATAAGCCACCACCGCCGTCGTCGTCACACTGCACAGATTTAGGACAAACCACTGGGTGTTGTTACAATTCCTTGCAGTGTGCTCTGCAACTTTGTTTATATTAAAACGGCCTCTTTTGTTTATATAGAAAAACCTATTTGTACAAAGTGTTCATGGCTTTTAAAGCACAAACCACTCTTTAAAAAGTTCAAAAATTGCTATTATGTTTTAAGTGTTGCAATGATGCTGGTACCCTGGTACCCATTTGCAATATTAACATCATTAATTAATGCCAAAGCTTCTCTCTCTCTTTCTCTCTCTCTTTCCAGCCCTAGAGAGATAAATGAACATTGAACATCATTAAATTCCTTTTTTTTCTCTCTCTCTTCAGAATTAGGCCATATGTAAATGACCACTCCCTGAGAGTGAGCGAGAGAGAAAGAGAGCAGAAAAGAAAGGAAGGAAAGGTCAGATCTTAAGAGTTTAACTAAAATAAATATCCATACTCAACATTCAGGGAAGCAGACACGTGCTGTAAACATATACATCAGCTGTAAACACACACCCGATCCAGAATTGGTCTGTGTGCGCGCAAATGGGAGAGAGAGAGCATAAACAGAGAGCTACATGTCCTTATTGATCATGTATTGGTTGACACTGACCACTGCGCTCTGTGGGAAAGACACTCAAGTGGCCGCAGGTCTTCAGATGGAGAGATACGAGACAGGAGTGTACAAATAAAGAGGAGAGACGAGACAAGACGAGGACAAACAGAAAGACACAAGGTGAGAAAGAGAAGAAACGAGAGAAGGAAAAAGAGACAAGATGTCAAAGAGAAAAGACAAAATCAAGAGGTGAGACCAGATGAGAAGGGATAGTAAGAGGTAAGACAAGATGAAATGAGATTATAGAAGAACCAAGAAGAAACAGACAAGACAAGATGAGAAAATTAAAAGAGAAGTGGCAAAGAATAGGAAGACAAAGAAGACGAGGAAGAATAAGAAGATGAAAAAGAAAAACAGAAGAAAAAGAAAAAAAGAAAATGGAATAAGATGTGGAATAACACAAGAGAAAGAGGAGGAAGAAGAAAAAAATAAAAAAGAAGAAAAGAAGAATACAAAAGAGGAAGTGGAAGTAGAAGAGGACGAAGAAGATGATAAGAGAAAGTATGAGTAAGATGACAGAGAAAACAAGAAAAGACAAAGAAAGAAAGAAGACAAAATGAGAACATTTAAAGAGAAAAGAAAGAGGAAGCTGACAAGCTGAAATATGACAAGAAATATGAAGTATGAAATAACACACATGAGAGCAGTGCTTTAATTGTGTTTCTGTCTTTGAGAAACGTGAGGTAGTGTCCAGATTCTAGCTGAAGCATTACTCTCACTCTAATTTATTCTAATAATGCCATAATACACTGCCTTTCCTGTCTGCAATATATTATTTTTCTACCTCCCCCGCAAACCGTAAACGTGATTGTCAAACAGGGTTTATTGCGGTTCAGGTATATTTACTGTGAACTGTATACAGTACAGCAGTAAAAGCCAGAGAGTTTCAGTTGCATATGCCAGACAAAGAGAGAGAGAAAGAGAGAGAGAGAAAGTGTGGACTACACTAAAAGCCCATCACCTGATGAAATATGACAAGACCGGCCTCTCATCAGCTCAAATGGATGTTAGATGTTAAACTGAAAACATTAGAATATTTAACTGATGTAGAATTCATCTGCACAGCTTAATGAAAGAAAGTTCATTGTATTTTCTCTCTGGCTTTTGCAATTTTCTCTTTAACTCTCCTCCTCTCCCTCTCTTCTTTCGCCAATTGAGGCTCAGTGAAACACAGCCAACGAAGTCTGGCCTCAGCGGCTAACAAGAAAGGAACATTTCCCATCTCTTCTCTCTCACTTTTCCACCCATATGAATATTTTCAGAATTCATCAACTATTTATCTTAACAATCTCCCGCTCTTTCGCAGTCTACTGTATCTGTTTGCCAAAACCAGGAGCAAAACCCCTGAACATGTGGGGGAAAAAAACAGCAAAAAATCCTGGAAACCTTCTTTTGTTTGGCTGTTTCACGTATGAGGCTGAATCTGGACAGGTTTTTCCCATCTCGTTATCGCTCCCATGCCTCTATTGTAAGATTCCGTCTTGTTAAGTTTTCGCTCTCTTATTGTGAGCTAAAGTACCTACTGCAAAGTAATTACTGCAGAGATCTGGGGCAGCATTCACTGGGTAACAGTAAAAAGTGTGGCCCACAGCACTGACATAAACATCTCAGCATGTTGGAGGAAGCATCCCTTCCACTAAATAGAGCTGACGCAAGCTAAAGACAGAAAAACACATCAGGAAAACAGCTAGGTCCATGTAATAATGAGACATCACTCTGTGCATTACAGACACATGGCAAAAATTCTATTTTAAACCAGTAATTTTGTCTTGTCATCATACTGTACATTATAAAAACATCATGCATGAACTCTAATAAATGAGTTTTGTGCCTAAAACAAGAGAACAATCTCTGTCAGTAGAGCAAGAAAAAATACAGTTATATTGAAGAAACTGAAACATAGAGTCTCTTAAAAGTCTTATGCAATTTTGATTCTCAGGAAATGTATCTTTTGTAGAACAAGGTTACCGCAGGTTTTATTTAAGACTTTTTAAGACCAAGAAAATTTAAGGAATAAATTGAATGGAACAAAATACATCAATATGGTCTCTAATTGTAAATGTCTTCTACTAGCAATGCTTCAAAAGTCGGCCCTCAACTACTAGAATATTGAAATAACTTTTAATGTACCTTCTGATCACAATGAAAATACTGATGCTCTTCTTCAGCATGTTTGTCTTGTTTTCCAAAACAAATGTCTAAAGATAATTGACTTGAGAAGCAAAATGACATAAACAAGAAGTCTTGCTTTATGAGAAATTGATTATGTCTGCCAATGGGCTCATAAAAAACAATTTAATTCAAAGTGAAAACAAGTTTTCATATCCATTTGACAGATGTTTGTTCTTGTTTTAGGCATAAACTCAATTTTTGTTCTCAGAAAACAAGACTTCATAGGTACATTTTAAAGATGAATTAAGACTTGAGACCTTTTTAAGACCCCAAAAAAACAGTTAACAGCTATTTTTAATCATTTTTAATTAAGAAACAAATACAAAAGGCTAGGATCAAAATAGCAGGGATACTGTGCATAATATGTTTTTTTTCCATATATTTCAAATGTTTTAATGAAACAAACGAGACACTACTATTCCCGAAATGTGCAAAAACAGAGCATACTGCATGGACTACTATATCCCACAATGCAAAGAGCCTCATTCACTAATAGCTGCATTCAATTTGGGCATTTATGTGCACAAAAATGCTAATGCAAAATTCTGACAGGTTCCTATGCACATCAATTTGTTCTTACCCTCATTGCATGTTGCTGAATCTGGGTTATTCTAAATGAGGGAGGGCGTGCCATCAGATATAATCTGCATAAAACACACCTTAACCATCTCCATATAAGTGCTTTCACACAACCTCGCCTCTTTCTCTCTCACACACTCACCCTTAAAGCCAGTTAAACACAATAATTGTCTTTTATACAGTCTAGACTATACAAAATTGTGTTTTGGACTGGTGCATACAGTACAGCATCGCATATCCAAGATAAAGCACATCATTTGCACTCTGATAATTATAAATAAAAGTATTTTTAAAAGTAAAGTTATAAATAAAAGTAATAGGACATTTTGGCAAAGGTTTTGACTTTAAGACTTCATCATGACAACTGTGTGGCAGCACTCACAAACAGATTTTATACACAAACGCTGGCATATGCATTGTTAGTGAAGGAAGACAATGTGTTTACTTTCCATTTCCTCTGCAACAAATTAACCGGAAGCAATATCAGCCACGGCCTTCTTGACACATTACTTTATTGTCCGCCAAGGGTTAAGAGGGTCATTCCTGTTATGCAGCACATTCTGAACTCTGTGACTTTTCAACAAATAGACGTACTTGTGTAATTTATGAATGCTCAATTAAACATGTGATGTGAAGCAATGTGGTGGAGTCATGTGACAGACAACACTGCAGCATATTAAAGTTTTGAAATGAATATTGTTGCATATTGAATATTGTTTCTATAAGTTTCTATAAAATAAAAGAGTATAAAATTCTATTTTAGAAAAAAAAAGTAGGCAGATAGTAGGCAAAAATAGTTGTCCATTCAATCATAGCAAAATTAGTACTGCAATACAGTATTCATTTGAGTGCAATGTTTTCCAGAAATGGGATATTAGAATATATTCAAAATCATAGTTTTTAAACCATTTTGCTGTGCTGTAAATGCTTTATCTAATTTGGTTTTCCTGGTCAAAAATGGTAAGCCTTTTAAAAATTGCTTTTAAAATTTTAAAAACTTTTGAAAAATGAAGAAAACAAGTTAATAAAAATATTGAATCCAAAATTTTGTAACAATACAGCATAATGACAGACTTATAGGCAATTTTTTTTGTCATTTTTGACAATAATTTTGATGTAACAAGTTATAAGTTATTATACGCTATGTTTATACAACCCCATAAGAGTAACAAATAGGGGGGAAAATCCTTAAAAAAAAATCATAAATTACTAAGTTACATGTTAGTATACGCTAAGTTTATACGCTATTATATGCTAAGTTATAAGTAACTATAGGCTATTTGAGAAAAGTCAGTAAGTTTTATTCCAATGTGACAGAAATCAGCATTTACAGGAAAAAGAAAAACCTCTCCAGATCATAATGCCCAGAACACAACATGAGGGTTTAACGTGTCCATCTTTTCTTCCCTACTGTGTTGAATATCTGAGTGAAGGGGGTTCTTGAACAGGAAAAATATGTAGGACGGGACTTTGTCATTGAGTATTGATTGGATCATTGGATTGTTGTTGTTTGGAATCTCACATGATTGACAGGTTGCAAGGAGGGATTTACTGTCCCATCCCCGCACCAATGCGCAGAGTTGTCATTGCGAGGGGGAAGGGAAATTGATGTTTTTGATTAAAACAACAACAAATGAAATGAAAAATAAGATATGCAAGGATAAAATCACTTAAAATAAACACTGCAATAGTCCATAAAAAAATAAGAACTGTCCATTTTGATTTCACGGTGACTTCAAGCACGATAGCTGAAGACGTTCTGTGTAGCATAAATAGCTCTGTGGTCTCACTTCGCACAGGATTAGGGATGTGGTTATTCCCAGTTAGGATTCCAGCTGTCAGGAGAAAGACATGAGGAGAATCTCACTCAAAGCAAACCAACCAAAAGACTGATCAGGGAACGTTCCAGTGGAGCCACTCTGGTACGTGACTAATTCAGCTTATCCACAGAATAACCCGTATAAACTCCCCAGATTGTTCCGTATGCAGCGTGCCGCTCTTAAATACACATGATGGAAAAGCAGGAGAGAGTGCATGTTTGAAAGAGAGTCGGGGCTAGAAAGACTTCCTTTATACATTTGTGTGTGTCTGAGTAAATCGTTTGTTTAGACTTGGGGATTAGAAGAGCACTCAATGTAAAAAATCATTAAATTCTCGGTTCGCCGGCGAATGGCACGCACGTGCACGTATATTTCTGAGAGAAAGACGGTCGGTCATTTGCTGTAATCCAGAAGTGATGAGCAGCAGCAGAAAGACACTACAAATGCATTAGTGCTCCTCAAATATACATGAAAGAAAAGGAGGAAAGAGAGAAAAAGTAGTCTGCCATTTATTTCTAAATACATTCAACTCCCCAAAAACATTTATTAGAAGCCACAATGTGTGCGTGTGCCCTGAATTTTAAGTCAGGGAGTATCATATGTTATACCCCATGGGGAGGATGGGTACACACACACACAGAGCCTATTGTGAGCATGTAGTCCTAGTAATGCTGTAGCTATGCAATATTCATTGCAAATATTAAATATGTATAGTATCTTTTGCTACCTAAACTAGAAGACTGGGAGTTAATTTATACAAACACACTTGTTCAAGGATATCCATTGCTGGTAATCACTGCCATCACAACATTGTTGTCTGCCTGCATATGAATCCATTGTGCCAGTGCTCTGTCTGTGACCTCTGACCTGGTACTGGTTCTGAATGTTAGTGTAGAGCTGTGCGCTGCAGTTAGTTAGACTCAGACATGGGAAACAGGCATATATATGAATATACTGTATACATATGTAGACAACATGGTAAGCAGCATTGCTAAATGCTAAATATGGCATTCACACATTGCTGTGAATGAAATTCTGCATTCTCTAACCAAAGTGACTCAGCACTGTGAATGATTTTAATGAGATGAACATTTATGCCATGTATGACGTGATATTTCACAAGTTTTCTGTTCACCAAGGTTGCATCAAAAATGAAGTAAAACCATATTGTGAAATATTATTATGATTTTTAAAAACGTTTTCTATTTGAATATGTGGTCACACTTTATATTAGGTGGACTTAACTACTATGTACTTAGATCAAAAAATAAATACAATGTGGTCATACTGTATTGCAAAACACTTTTGCTGTTATTGAGGTGGGATATGGCTACGGTTAGGGGCAGGTTTGGTGGTATGGGTAGGTCAATGGCGGCTGCTGGTCTTTCAAAGAGGGTAAGCTCATTTTCAGCCTACATCATAAAAATTGTGTGTAGTTTGCTAGCTGGCTAGTTCACCCCTACGACGCTAGCCTAGCCTACTGTATGAATGAATGAATGAACAAATGATCTAAAAAAAAAAATTCAACTCAACGGAGGAAATGTGGGAATTAGGTTAAACTGAAACAAGGAATGTGATGTACAACTGTGTGAAATGTATGATGAAAATTGGCTAGCAATTTCGCCAAGCAAATACCAAGAAATAGGTTGCAGCAGTTTAATCTTCTACTCACACTTGCAAAAACCGCTCAGTTTCAAGCACTGAAAAAACTGTTCAAAGCAGCCCCATTGAAGTCAATGACACTCAGGCTTCAAACAGGAAATACACTGTGACGCCACGGGAATGTATGAGATGAAACTGAGTCAGTCGTAATCTGCTATATGTAGCTGATTCTGAACGAACTCGTCTTCGAGATGAACGTGTTTAGTAACACAGTCAATAAAATGTTAACACAATAGTACATATTTGACCATTAATTTTTTGACATTACAGGGGAAGCCGAGCTTCCCTTGCAGTCTTAAAGAAATCCCCACTGGGGTAGGTTTAAGGGTGGGTTAAGGTGTAAGGGATGGGTCAACAGTGTAATTATAAACGTAATTACAGAAATTAATAACAGATGTAACTACAAATAGGTATTTTTAAAAATATAAGTACAATGTAAAAACATGTATGTACACAATAAGTGCATTGTATCAAATGATTAATTTAAATGTAAGTACATAGTAGTTAAGGCCACCTAATATAAAGTGGGACTGAACATGTTTTAAAATGTAATTTATTCCTGTGATGGCAAAGCTGAATTTTTAGCCATTACTCAGTGCATTACTGTGCTCAAGAACTCAACGCTCTCAAAAACTCAATGGTGCTCAATGTTTAAAACAATTGTGCTGCTTAATATTTTATGTTAATAATTTTTTCAGGAATCTTTGATGAAAAGTTCAAAAGAACAGGATTTATTTAATACAGAAATCTTTTGTAACATTATAAATGACTCGACTGTCACTTTAGATCAATTTAATGCATCTTTACTTAAAAAAAGTACTTATTTCTTTCAAAGAAAAAAAATCTTACTGACCAGAAACTTTTGAAAGGCAGTATATGTATCAACCTATATTAATTTTTAATTGCACATGCTTCCCTTTTTTTTTTACGTTAAGATTACCTTGATCATCATCTAACACTCAAAGTTAATCTTTAATAGCTAGATAGTTTTGTACTATTAAATTTAATTGCAAAATTATTTTTTCCCAAAACTTTCATAATGTGTATAAATTCACTTAAAGCATTACAAAACTGATTTTTTTTTTTTACGTCAAATGTATTTAGAAAAAATAACCATAATATGAAACTATCAGCTTATCGGTATCATGCAAAATTTTAATATCAGTGCATCCCTAAAATAAACATTAAATCTATAAAAGCACAATACTAAATACTGCTATTTAAACATTATTAAGTTTTCACAATAGCTACAGATGTTATTCAGGGCTATCATGGTTTCAAAAATGGGACTGACATTGTTTACCTGTTCATACATATATCTGTCTGCTGTGTGTACAGGATAATCTGATTCGCACCTGTTAGTAAATACAGACATCAAGCTGTATGAACATAGCTTTGACAGATGAGAAGGAATAGAATAGAATAGAATAGAATAGAATAGAATAGAATAGAATAGAATAGAATAGAACAGAATATTTCTATATTGTCACCAGCCTTACCCACCATAGAGGATAACGAAAGATCTCGAGCTGATTGACCTGTGAAAGATATGCAATGCATATTCTTGCATGCTGAAGACACAGGTGTGTGTGCATTTCCCCCCATGCATGTGTAACGGGATGATCTGAGGCTCTCAGGATGAAATTTTTAATGATTCAAGTCATTCAAGCTCCAGCACGTCCGCTACACTGTGCTGTGAGTGTGTGTGTGATTCATGCTTCAATACCTCAGCAGACACAATCTGCATTACCGAGCGAACGTAAGGAAGCCAATTATGTGTATATCAGCGTGCGTACATGAAAGAGAGAGAATTAGCCAATGTCTAAGAGCACAGGAGTGAGTCACAGCATGTCTAAATGTGTCCACATATGTATACTGAAGGAGGTTTTTAGCCCTGCTAGAATGCCTTATGGTGTCTCGTGGGAGTCATCCTGAGCTAACTCGCACTCACATTTAGATCAAACCAAACAAGTATTTTTTTTTTTTTTTTCAATTTTTACAAGACTTTGGGAAAATCCTTGTGTTTTGTTTATCAAAATACTCCATTTAATTATTAACTACATTATCAGAGGAGCGACTTGTTGCTGCAAGCGTGAATAATTGATTATAGCTCGTGTGAAGACAAGCCTTCTGTGTACCAATCAGCGTCACCGCGCTTCTTACGCCGCATGGATCTCAGCATCTAAGACGGGGCGAAACACAGGCACGTGGGCAGCAGGTGACGTGGGAGAAAAAACACATCTGACACAGATCTGAGTTCATCAGCAAAAAAGATGCTGGTGCCCCAGTTTTGTGTGGAAATCTCTCAAGTCTCTCTCTCTCTCTCCCTAGACACTAGCAGACACAGGCCACACAGCAACTCTCAACTGACTTCTGCTCCACACCCTCAGTGTGAGATAACTTCAAAGAGCCTCGCCCCTCTTCCACCTCCATGATCACGGACAACCTCTCCCTCCCTCCCTCCAGTCAGGAGTGCACCGTCAATTATGGGCACCAGAGCGCTGCCACAATAGTAGCTGCTGCCAGTTAGTGGCTGCCAGGTAGCTGTTGCTTTTCCAAGAGCTGAAAGAAAGAGTTTGTTTGTTGTCGGGGTTGAGAAATTCAGTCTTCCCTCACTTTGAAACACTTTCACAGATTTCACATTCACAATATGTTTCTCAAGGTCAGCTTGTTGCCGTTCTGATCCTGTGAGCACACCTCGGCTGCCGCCTAGCAAGCTCTCATTGAAAGCATTTCACTTGCATTCTGCCATGTGTCAAACTTAACCAGCCGACCAGACCAAAAAATTGGCTCACAGGGGAGGCGAATGAGGAGCCGCGGGTTAGTGGCCATTTTGAAGTCAAGATGTTGCTGTGTAAAAAGAAAAAAAAAAAAAAAAAAAAAAAGAGTACATGACCTCAGGCGTATTGATTCCGTTAATGTTATCTTGCTTGCTAGCTAGAGAAAGTTGGAAAGGCAGATATGAGTTCATGATGTCAGTGATTTCAGTTGCTTTTAAAGTAGATCTGCACATTGGCAGTAATATGCTGGAAATGAAAGCTATATGCTGAGTTTATAGGCTAGAGGGATGTGCAAGGTACTATATATGACGATCTTATTTGTGAGTTTCATTAAAAAGAAGAATTGTCACAATGCTTTAGGGAATGCTCCGGGTTCAAATATTTGTGACGTGCTGGCGATTACCACCGACAATAATTTTGGCTTGAAAAACTGGGTTGTTTTCTCTGTGCCAATGTATTATTTTTAGGTCCCCAAAAACAAGAATATTAAAAAATGGCTTTCTCCCTCAGTTTGTAAAAACAAGCAAAAAAAATCATGTTTACATTAATGCACTTACAGTACAATAGAAGTCTATGGGGAAAGGCATTCCGGAAAGCTTAAAAGCAGAAAAGCGCAGCACATACTTTTTGTAAAAGCTCTTATATGAATTCATCCGTACAAAAATGTGTGCTATTTGTGCTGCAATATTGCCCAAATCATTTTAGTGGTGTCATCACCGTTCTAGGCGGGTGAACTTCTGATATGCATTACCGATGTAATTCCTGTGGGTGGATTTTTCTGTAAACAAGTCCCTTTCCTTGTGTATTATGCAAAAGTTACACTAGCTTTACATGGTGATGACTTGAGAAACTGGATAGAACTTTGCACAGACAAAGTTAGTAAGTGATTTGGTCATACTAGTCATGTTAAGTACATGTACTGTGGGTATTTAATGTTTTATGTCAGTGGCTTGCTCTGGAAACTTGCATTAATAGTGTGATACTGCACATTTTGTCCGCTTTTACACACTGTCGAAATTATTCTCTGCAGTAATTAACAGCATATGTTCCACTGTACCTCAGAAATAATGATATTACATAACATGACATAAATGCTAAAAACTGAAAATTGTTTAACGGCTGTACAAAAATGATTTGACAAAACTTTGATTATCTTTTATGCAAATTGCTGACATTTTATTCGCCATCTAGCGGATATATTAAGCCTCCCACTGCCTTCAATTATGACATAAACATTCCCGCACAAAACGACTATGCTTGTTCCCAATTACCTGTCACGCTCATTATAAGAAAAGACTTTATCATAACGAACTTCATCAAGACCATGTTTAACGCCTCAACGGGGTTGACACACGTTTTTCCATAGGACAGAAGACAACAAGAGATATTCAAACAGACGACTGATTCTCGCTTGCAGTGTGGGCAGCAGTGCTTTCAGCTAACATCTGTTCTCATCTACAAGACATTTAACTTTTTTTCCAGCAAAAATACTTTAGAATTTGCCAGGTAACACTTTCTCAAGTGCATAGCAGATTAATTAATTAATTAAATGACTCAAGAACTTGAGACAGTTCAACAAAAAGGAAAACTAATTTACTCACCCTCATGTCATCACAAACCTGTAAACCTTTGCACAAACATGCAAAAATGACAGAAAGCACTGTAAAAGTACAATCCATGCCAAACATCATGGGTTTTTGTTTGTCTAACCAATCATGACACCAAATTCGAATATGCACTCATTCGAATCACACAAATACGAGAGTCTTCTTTTACATTCTAGAGAAGAAAGAACATCTTTCAGGTTTAGAATGGCCTGAAGGTGGGTAAATAATGACAGTTTTCTTTTTGAGTGGACTATCACCATCCAATGGTGGCGTGCAAAAGAAGTAAATCACCATGCTGTAACAAGAAAAAAAATCAGTCTGCCCATACAAATGAACACATCTTGAATGTATACTCACACATGCACACACATATAGGGTATGACCTCCAGCCACAGCATGCTTAATAAACTCTCATACAGCTCTACACGTGCTCCTAACACACACTCATAAAGGAAATCCACAGCAGGGGTTCAAGACTACAAGTTGTCAATCAAAGTTAGCTGCCAAACAGACATGGCAGCTGTGCAGTTCAAATGACAGATCTGGACCAAACAGAGCAAAAATATCAACATCTTACAGCTAAAAGCTTTAGAAAACAACCTCAATTTAAACTTGATGGTTTCATGATAAACAAACAAAGATATCACTCAGCTGTTAACGTCATGTTACTATGATTCTTTCACAGATGTAGCTCTATCATATAAAACAAGTGAAAATGTTAAAGGAAAGGTCCATGCAAAAATAAAATCCATATCATTTACTCGCTCTCATGTAACTCGAAGCTGTAATACAGTCTTTATGGAACACAAAACAAGATGTTATGCAAACAGTAAATAAAGTCCAACCAGACATGAGGGCAAGTAAATTATTATTATTATTTTAAATAGTTTTAACTACCCCTTGTGTCTAAATATTTTTTAAACCACTGTAGACTGTATGGCTATTTAGTGCGCAGGTGTTACGTAGTCATATTTGTATATGTGTTCAACTATATGTGTATGTATTTTACATACTGGATTTATGGTTGGTGCATGTTGTATTTTTCTATATTTTTGACTATTTGGCAAGCGTATTGTATTTGTATGTACCTATTTTTCATCAGCAGAAGCGGTAAAATCTCTCATGGCTCAGTATTTGTGTGGCCCAGTCAACAACTGAACTTCAAAAACCGAGACAAGTGTGTCCCAATGCAGCAGGATTAATTAATCTGAAAAGCACAAAGGAAAAGATAAAAGTTGTTAAAGCATGTGCTTATCTTTTGCTGTTTGTCTAGACGAGTGTTGGGCAGCAGCGTTGCTATTTTTAAAATATTTTCAAATCACATTGTTATGATGAAGCTCATTTATGCTGTACAGTTGACAAGACTGTGCAGCTTTACCTGGCAATCCACTTATTTCCAAACAACATGTGATTTAAAATATAGATGGCTCTTTGGCGAATGACGATACGATCTTTGGATCGGAAACCCACGCCAACACTGTCTTAATGAGTCATTGAATCATTGGTTCATCACTGAATCACTGAGTCATTGATTCATTCAAAATAAACAATTACACAAAGACATGAAAAAAAAAACACATGATACAGAGTCAATATAATGTATAAATTCTTTTTAAACACTAAAAAGCATGGTTGCTTTCAAGGGAATTTACACTTATAAATATGTAACTTTAAAGTTTGTGTGATTTGTTTGAGACCCAACTATACATGTTTCCAATGTAAAATGTATTCTTAATAAATATATTCATATTGTGTATACATTTATTGTATATATTTGAGTATGTTGCTCAGCACTGGGTAAGAGTGTATACGTCAACTTTGAAAACAATAGTTTGTCCTTGTGTCTTGCAACACAAAGCCTTGTCTTCTAAAACAATGTCTCGCAATTTTTCAGCTGTTAAAGAAACTTTTTCTTTTTCTCTCTCTCACACAAACACCATCTCTTTTTCTCAAAGGAATAATGTACATCCATTTTTTATTCAGTTTTGTTATTGCACCATTAGAGTAGTGATTATCGAAAGAGACTCAGACGAGAAAGAGGGGTTCAGCAGCATTCTGTTCTTCTCTGTCCTCCTAAATGCGTTTAGTTTCATGAGCTTAACAAATTCTCAACCCTCGACACAGACACACTCTCTCATGAAGAGAGAATGTCATGCTGCACTCAGCCCCTCACTGAGATCCTATTCAATAAAGTCTCCAAACGCACGTTTCATAAGCAGGGATTTTGTACAGACAGTTATATAAGACTCACACACATCCACACTCGCTCTCTCTCTCCATTATAACAATAGGCATTGAGACTGTTTCCCGTAGCAACGTGGCACAGACGTGAGAATAGTCTGAACTCTTTAGAGACTGGCATACTCTCCCTCAAACTCACTCGCACATTAACCACCAAATATTTGCATGCTATCTGAATCAGCTTTAAATATGCACTAAATGTGTATCCTTTTCACACAATCCCTTGCTTTGTCTGTCTCCTTCTCTTCTGTCTCTATCTGTTCCTCTCTCTTTCGCTATGACCGTGTTCACACTGCATCTTAAAACCGTTGTCACTTTCTTTTGAGTGCTCAATCCGGTTCTGTTCAAACAGAGTTCAGATATTTATAGAAGTTACAAGCGCTTTCTGCGCCAGTGGTATTTACTGTACATTAAATCCATGAAGCATGTTCAGAGCCAAACTTCAGGTACGCACTATTATTTAGATACGTTTAACGCTATTCATTTTTTAATGCCGTTAATGCATTTTTTCAATTCCGCATCATAAATGTTTCATTCTCGTAACTCAAAATACTGTCAGTCCACTTGGTGAGCATCTTGGACAGCTATTTACTATGTAGGCAATAGAGTGCTGCAATCATTTTGTAGTCCAACCAGTTAGCATTACCCTCTTTCCCTCGACAAAAAGCCAGGAGGATTTTTCCATTGGCTTTTGGATCATTACAGTAAATAAGCTCTGACTAACAAAAATTTGATTCTTAAAAATTTTGTTCATAATCTTCACAAATGATAAAGATGACAACTTTTATGAATTTTGAAGCCTATTGTAAATAGAATCGGAAGATGTAAAAATCAAAAGTTGGTAGTTAAAAGCTAAAATAAAAGCTGAAGACTTTGTTTATAGGGGTCATGAACTGCCTCAGTTTTTTATTTTGTACAGCTCTCTGAGGTCCACTTATAATGTTATCAAGATTTTTACATCAAAAAATATAATTTAGAAGTAATAGGCTATTTTCTGTCCTGTTTTGACCCCCCTCATCAGAACGCTCTGTTTGAATAGGCGTGGCAGACTGTAGACTCGGAAGTAAACGCCCACTGCTGTGACTAGCACTTGTGTGTTGCATCATTACTGTCGGATTTAATTTAGTCGGCACAGCATTGTCTTTTGGTTTCAATTTTTCTGAAAATCCTGCGACTAATTATGTCTTGTTTGTGAATGAATCCGCTGTAAAATGAAGTGAACAAAGGACCAAATTCTTACTGACATGGTCTGGAACTTCATTAAAAATAAAGTTCATTCACTCTTTCCTAACGTTGGGATCAGAAAGAAGGCAATGCAAAGTTTTTCCACAACTTTGCACTGCACAGCGTCTTGTTGTCTTTGGAGTCATTTTTATCATTTGGTTTCTGCATAGACCTGAAACCTCTCTTGTTATTCACACTACATGCGTGAATTGGTGGGCGGGGCTAAACAGACAGTGCTGTAGAAGCAGGCGTTGATTTTCTTCTGTGGAGGCGGTGCTTATCCACACTATTACAGCATAGAGTAGAACATTCCAAAAGAACACATGATGATCCTTTAAGAGCAGAGAGTTTTTCCTATTCGTTGTGATTGCGTTTAATGTACAGTACCTTACGACAGTCAGCATACTCTATGCAGTCCTATTTAGCCACTTGTTAGCAGCTGTCTTTTTCAAGTCAAGTAAAGGCTTAAATTTTGAGCTCGTGTTAACCACATACCTTATTTCAGGCATTTAACCCATTCAAAAAAACCCACTGACTTCAGGATGTTCTTGACTAAAAATGCGCGGGCCGCTCCCCTGACTCTGTTCTGCTGTTTACAGGCCTAGGGCAGTCTCAGAGACTTTTCTCACGGCACCCATCTCTGTGATATCTGTCAGGTAGTTGGGACATATGTGAGGTGATCCAAACAAATATGGCTTACAGCACCTTTAATTATCATCGAAGCTCAACTAGTTTGAAATATCACCCACGAGCAAACACAATGTCGTTTGTATAGAGATGGATGAGAAAGGCATCAGAGCAGAGCAGCGGCAAAAACATCTTTGTTACACTTTAAGTACATAAATTGAGGGTAGGAACAAAGCAGAATGTTCTGTCAAGGCTTCTTGTGTACTCCATACAAACATATAATGATAATTTAAGGGGTTCAACACATGATTTGAATTATGTTATTGAAATAAAAGCTTTACACACCAGTTTAGTCTTTCCTGATTCAAATATTGACTTGATTCTTATTAAAACTACAAAACTTGTTCAGGCAAAACAAGTAAGTGATTCCCTCTTTTTCTTTAGTTGTTTGAGTAACATTAAAGGGATAGTTCACCCATAAAATGTCAATTCTGCCATCATTTGCTCACCCTCATGTCATTCCAAACCTGTATGACTTCCTGTATGAGTTCTCTTTTACAATTTAATGTTGTGTTAAAATCTTTTTTTTTTTTTTTTTAATTAAGGATTTCCATTTCCTGTTCTGAGCTCCTTCCAGTCACAATTTTACAATTTAGCCATCATATGTTGGGGAGTGTCTCCTATTTTCAGAGCTCCAGACTAAAATTGAACATTAGGAAGCCTATTGACTTTTAGTTAACAAATTACAGAATCTTGATCAAGACGGATGTTCATTTCAGTTCAATCCAAATTTAGTTGTATAGCACTTTTCACAATAAATGTTGTTTCAAAGCATCTATACAGAAAATGCTTCAGATGTTGTTCCCATTTGATGTACAGTGATCCGATTTTTTTTTGTCAATTATTGCGTTAATTATGGGTCCAATCCCATCTTAAAGTTTCCCATACAATCAATTCACCATTACAATTGGACATCACTATGCTAATCTTTTGGAGAATACAAATTATTACAAAAAACAACAAAATCAGACATAACTGAAAAATGATTCACAGTTCAGTGAGGAAGTCAGTTGCGTGTTCAGCTAGATTTTAAATTACTGTTGCATATTTTTGTTGAATTTGTGATGATAATAGAAGCCAAATGACTTTTTTGTTGACAAATTACAGAATCTTGATCAAGATGGATGTTAAGAAGTTGTTCCAATTTGATGTTCAAATTACAGTGCTCTTGATTTTATTTGTCATTAATGTGTCACTCTGTTTTGTAAGAATATTTCTACCAACGAAAAAAGTTATGGGTCCAAAGTGTCACCCATCCAAAGTTTTACACTCAGAGTTTCCCATACAATCAATTCCACGTTAAAATTGTTGTGAATATAGGCTACGTTTAAATGTTTCTCAGTTCAGAGAGGAAATCAGCTGCGAATTTAGCTAGATTGTATGTTACTTCAGCCATTTTTATTTATTTATTTTTGAGATTGCAACCATGTTAATGGCAGTCAGGAGCTCTGTATATTTTGTGCACACATGCAATAATAATTTAAGAGATTCACTCCTGCATTTAAATTTAGTTGTCACTCCCAAAACTTTGTGGTGTGCCATTTATGTCTGGACTGAAAGTAGTCTGTGTCTTTTTGCTGCTCTTCCTGTGAGCCCAAACTGTGTCTGTGTGTGTGTGTGTGTGTGTGTGTGTGTGTGTATGAGAGAGAGAGAGAGAGAGAGAGACTGTCAGATTCTATCTGCATCAGTCTGGGCATGTTAACATAAAACAGCACATCTCTAACTCAAATGAAAGAGGGGAACCCTCCATCCCTCCTTCAGACAGACGAGTGGGGTGCAGATAAAGGCAAAGGACAGATGAAAGAGTTCAGCTGATAGAAGGGATCAGAGAGGACGAGAAACGGTGAAAGGAGAAGAGTGTGGCGGGGGTTGCGGGGGCCATTAAAAGGAAGGACAGACGGATTGAGGTATTTTGTGCAAGAGTTTCTGTGCAGGTGAGAGAGAAAGAGAGCGACAAGACTAGAGAAAAGAAAAACCTCTCTAGTAAAAGAAATCATCGCAAAAATGGAGAGAATTCCCAAGGCAGCAGGCAGAGAGATAGGAGCCATTCTGTGAAATAAAGATGAGTAATTTAAAGAAGGAGAAAAGAGGATAGATGGATTCATTCAGGGTAAAAGAAGAGCCTCTTAGGTAAACAGCCCCCATTACCGTGGTAACTTTGAGATGCACACATACAAAAGACTGCAAACGCTCTGATCATTTGTGGTTTCAAATGTGATAAACATTAGCTCATATTAAGTGATCCTTACAAACACGCACACAATTACAGACACTCATCACTCAGAAACACACACACACGAGTAGCCAGCCAAAAGCTGCATTTAATTGCCAGCGCTCCTGTATTAAGTCTGTAACCACAGT
Source organism: Tor tambroides (assembly GCA_021397915.2). Taxonomy (NCBI): domain Eukaryota; kingdom Metazoa; phylum Chordata; class Actinopteri; order Cypriniformes; family Cyprinidae; genus Tor; species Tor tambroides. The sequence continues at coordinate 23,769 of JAFVLL020040893.1, forward strand.
AACCCGAGCAGATGTCTGGCCACACCTGCGCTGTGTTTGCTGTTTACTGTTTATGTGTTTGTGTTGTTCCACACCATTGCAGGTGAAACTGATCTCTGTCCAAATGGAAGGCAAAATACACATTAACACACGTGCCACACACACACACACACACACACACGCGCTGACTCACAGATCACTGGAGCGTGTCCAGCGTGCCCCTCATTATGACAGGTGTTTCAGAGTCGCTGGAGCGCGACCACTTGAGTGGAACACGGTAACTTTTCTGCATTTCCTCTCTCTCTCTGTCTTTCTGTCTAAAAATCTGACTGTAAAAGGCTGTAAACAGCTGTTAGCAGAGTGCAGCCCCATGTGGTGTGTGTGTGTGTGGGGGGGAGACAGTATGAGAGACAGAGAGTAACACAGTGGCTGCGTCCCAATTGGCACTACTTCTGCGCTAAAAGTCAGGGGTGCCACTTCCCCTTCGCCTGATTTTAAAATGTGTACTACCTCTGTTGGCTCACATCAACAGCACATTTCCAATGCATGCTAATATATATACTTATAACCTCTGTAAATATCAGCAAAACAGGTCATGGAAAATGTCTTTGGTGTTGATCCTCTTGGGCTGTCACTCAAAATATTCTCAAAAATCTAGACTTTAATTAAAGATAATAAAATTTACATAAATAAGAAGATAGATAATAGATCAAATAATTGAATTTTTTAAAAAAAAAATTATAATAATAAATTAAAAGAAAAATTCTTGTCATAAAATAAATATTTTTTCTGAAATTTATGTATTTAGTACATGAATTACATTGTGACAGATTTGTGCCAAAAGAAAACTGTTGACATATTGAAGAAAAACATATTTAATACTTATTTTTACATTTGCTGTTTCATATGTTTTCACATATACATATGTTTTACTTGGTCAAAGCTTTTTTTTTCTTTTTTTTTTCCGAATACATGACAAAACATTTTTTTTCCATAGTCTGTTTTGCTCATAATGTATCATTATATTATCATATATATCATTACATATACCATCATCGTTCAGTGTAACAGATATATTTATGTAAAAATGAAACAACTTGCTTATTCTTACCTCTACCTATTACATATATAAAAGAAAAAGTGATCATACTAAATTTTGTTAGATTTTCAACTATTAAAAACTTCTTGCTGACAAATGGGTAAAACCTAGTGGTTTGAAGGATAGTGGCAAAGATTGGTAAAGAATTAAAAGTACAATAGTTTTTGGAAGCTGCACTGTGATCCTTACATAGAGTCTTTTATCGTCTTCTAAATATGCCTGACTGTGTATATATATATATATATATATAGAGTATATTGTTACACTGAATGACATTTTTAAAATGTCTGATTAGTTATTATTTTTTGTACATAAAAAAATTAAACAAGACACAATCTAATGTATGAAGAGAGAGAAAAAAAAATGTAAAACTGTATTAAACTTTTATTGTTTTGATGCTTAAAAACCCACTTTCGTCTTTGACCCATATACTCACTCTCTGGGTTAATTAAATTTTATTTAAAATAAAAATGTGTAATTAAATGTAAAAAAAAAAAAAAAAAACTCACTGGATATTGTCTCTCAATGACAAGTCAGCATGAAATTTTTATGGCTCATGAATATTAATTTGTTAACATTAAAGAATTCTAGAAGGAATACCAAGTAACGTCACTGCAAGCTAATTAATATTCATAAGCCCAGTCTTTATACAGTGACTGCTTTGAAATAATATGTACTGTGTAAAGCGCTATAAACAAAGGTAACTTGACTTGACATCAGCAGTCCACTTTCTAAAACTTGATGGTAAAATGAATACTTGTACAATAAGATCACAAAATGGAATTTTGGCTTCAAAGAACCTCTTATGATATACTGTTTGCACAAATGTTTGAAACTAACTAAATTAATTATATGAAAATCCATGCAAACATACATTTTAGGAGCTTACACAACATTTCTCTGCACTTTTCTACATCTGGAAAAGTTGAAAGTAAACTGTCACTTATTCAGTTAGTACTGGCATGACTAGACTATCACTACCTGGGGCAGCTGCCAAAATGACCACTGAGTCGACTGGCCTTTAATATTAGCCAACATAGCATGTACATATGCACACTTTGATTTTTTTTTTAATTCCGTGTGCTATGATATGGGATGAACAAATTCTTCTCTCGCATTTTATTTATGGATAACCTAGCTGCAAATTGGAATTCAGGGCATGTACTGCAAGCGAGCAGCACAAAGTGTGTTTCTTACAATGCAGGCATGGTGTGAGAATAAAAAGAATTTCCTTAACACTTTTTCACAAACTGAAGCTTGATAAAGCCCCTCACTTTGTATGCAAAGACCAGCTTCTCACAAAGGTATAGTAACCAGTTTAATTACCCTAATGACTGGAACGATCTCATGGGTGAGCGAGGTCAGAAAGACCTATTTAACGGAGCAGATATAGTGCTGATCAGGCGCTGTTATAAAAACCCTAATCAGAGCGGCTCTTTAAGAAGCGAAATAAAATGTGATATTATAGATCTTATGAAAACTTTGTGTTGGTTAATAATTCGTAGCCTTATGCTTGCGTAGGTTTGCACTACACTGCAGTAATGTCAAACCAAAATGTAGGAAAAGAAACGAATACTTTTATTCAACAATGCATTTGATTGATCAAAAGAGACACTGCGGTGAGATAAGATTTCTATTTCAAATAAATGCTGTACTTTTGGACTTTCTTTTCACTCGAAAATCTGAATTGTTAGGCAGCACCACTATTTTTAACATTGATAAGAATAAGAAATGTTTCACGAGCAGCAAAACAATACGATTTTTTTAAGGTCATGTGACACTTGAAACTGGAGTAATGGCAGCTGAAAATTTAGCTTTGCATCACAAGAAAATGGTTATTTTTTATTTTCATTTGAATTTCATTCCATTTCCGTCCTACTTCCTTAAATTCGAATTCCAACTCTGCATCCTTTTTGCCATCTCAGTTTCATTCATTTTCAGGAATTTAAAGGCGTTTTCACTTCACTTCTGAATGGTGCACAGTCCTGGTTCTGCCTGCAGAATCTGTGTAAGTCTCTGTCTCTTTAAAAGACTCATCCTCTTTTCTCAGTCATCCTTAGAGCTTATATTACCAAATCTAAACCCCAGAGTCACAGACTATTAACTCACTCTACTTAAATATGCTCAGCTTAGCATAAAGAGCAACTACAGAATGGGAGAGAGAGAGAATTGGGGTTAAAGCATGTTAAGAAGAAAAAAAACAAGAGGATAAGGGCGAATGAAAGGACAGAGAGCATAAAAAAGGGAAGAGCCAAAAAGAATTGGAGAGAAAAAGATCAAGAGTGTTCTTGAAGCATCAGCAAGAACTCTCCCTTTCTCTCTGTTGAGTGAATTAGAGAGAGAGAGGATCACACAGATGGAGAGACTGAAAAGAGATGAATGAGTTAAATTATTGCGAGTGAAGGAGGAAGATGGATGGATGGACGAATGGAGGTAATGTGTGAACGAAAGAGAGTTAGACCCGCTGTGATGACACGACTCTAGAGGAAACACTGCCATTATGACCTCACCGGCAGAGAAAGAAAACAGGGAGGAAGAGGTGGAAGGAAAAAAGAGAAGGAAAATGAACTGAAAGTGATTCCCTCTTCTCCTCTTCGTTTGATGGGCTGACACTCCTTTCTGAAGTGCTGTTCTAACGAGTGAATTAATCTGAAAAGCGTTTTGTCATTGGCCCGATTTAACTGCAGCACTGTGGGAAAGGGAATCCCGAGGCCAGTTGTCACACCTTTAACTCGCTGAATATCAGAAAGTCAATTTCTGTATACACACGTAAGTCATAAGTAATGGATAAATACAAATAATGTACAAAACCGGCATACATTCAATAAGCTTTGCGTCAATATTTGAATGATTCTGAAAGAAGTCTCTCATGCTCATCAAGGATGCATTTATTTGATCAATTCAGTGGTATTGTGAAGTATTCGAAAATATTATTACAATATAAACATTGTAGTCATACATTTTGAATCATTATGTATTTCTTGATATGCAAGAACACATTTTTATTTCTCTAAGTACAAAATGGTCAAAACAATTACAACTTTACAATTTAATTTTACCTCATTTTCTTTCATTTAACAACATGTCTACTATTTAAAAATTAGTAGTACGTCTGGGGTTAGTATGTTTTTTGTTTTGTTTTTTGTAATGAAATGAATACTTTTATTTAGCAAGAATACATTAAATTCAAAAGTGTATGTTAATGTTACAGAAGATTTATATTTCAAATAAACGCTGTTCTTTTTAACCAAATGAATAGTAAAAAGTGACAGTAAAGTAAAATAATTGCTGTTCTTTTGAAATTTGAAAAAATGTATCACAGTCACCACAAAAATAAAAACTGTTTTGATAACTGATAATATATGAAATATTGCTAATAATAAGAAACATTTCTTGCTGAAAATTCAGCGTTGCCATTCCAGAAATGAATTACATTTTTACAATATATTAAAACAGAGAACAGGCATTTTAAATTGCAATAATATTTCACAATATTACTGTGTTTTACACATATTTTTGATCAAATAAATTCAGCCTTGGTGAGCATAAGAGGCTTCTTTCAAAAACATTTGAAAAAATTATACCAAACCTAAACTTTTGAACAAAATTGTATATTTATATACTCAAATAGCACATGGGCCAATAATATTTATATGGTTGGACATTACATTTAAAAAATTCATTACATTTATTATGTATCAATAAATACATAATTAGTTCAACTGAATTGTTACAGATGTTTCATGACGGTGCGAAATTTCTTTAAATTTCAAGTTCAGTAAATACTGAGACGTTTCAATTTAAATTCCAATTCATTCAACTGAAAGAATCAGTTGAAATTGTTCTTTAATTCATGATTTCTATTTATGGTTAGAACATGTTCTGAAACACAGTGTCACCCTGTGTCTGTCTGTGTGTGTGTGTGTGTGTGTGTGTGTGTGTGTGTGTGCATATACCGATGAAGTTAGAGATAATATTGTCAGTGTGGGCAGTGACAGTCGATACATCATTTCATCACATCTTTAACCTTTGTGTGTGTGTGTGTACAAACATGTTAATCTACCTTTGAATTATCTCTAGAATCACAACAGGAAACACAAAAGATTTAGAAAACACAGACGAGAGAGCGAGAGAGAGATGCATTCAGGAGGAGCTGAATGCTGATGATGAATTCTGATGGAAGTCATCCGCTGTAAGTCTGCGCATTTCCATTTCCATTTATTTTGTTGTAGACGGCTTCGTACCACAGCAACTTACAAGGAAGCGCTTTTATTGTGAAGTCACGATATTCCAGCGGGTCACAAGGGCAGGAACCGAGCACCAAGAGACCATTAAAATGGCTCTAGGAAAGCTGTACCAATTTTACAGCTATCAAAAGAATAAGGGCAGGGTTTGGTTGCAGTAGTCAAGGGTTTGTGCATTGTTTTTCAACACTCACAAATTCATGCCTTATATATACAATATATTTCAGATCCGTTCCATAAATCCTGGTTCCAGCGTAAAGGTCAGGATACACAGCGGGCCTGCGGCATCACCTGGCAACAGGAAATAACAATCATCAGACGGCTGCCGACACAGGTGGTCATGAACACAACAGCACTGTGCTCTAGAAAAGATGGTATAAGCTTTCAACTCAAATCTGAAAAGGATCTGTAATTGATTTTGCTGAATCAATGTTGATTTAGTTGCTGCATCATTTTGGCCGCAAACTGGATTTAGCTACAAAGCAGCGCTTGTTTGTGCAGCCATGACAAATCAGATGAGGACAGATCTGTGACCGTTTGTTACTTCTACGTAACTGACAATAAGACTTAAAGGGATAGTTCACCCAAAAATGAAAAGGCTCAGATCATTTATTCATTTATTGTCTTATCATCCTGCATGATTTTCTTTATCTTGTGAAACACAAAAGAAATTTCACATTTTATTCTGATTGTTTTGCCTGGGGGATTGAAAGCACTTCTTTTCTTTTTCCTTTTATCTTATTTGTTTTTCTGTTTTCTAGCCTCTTTGATTTTTTTTTTTTTTTTGTGCACATTCAGTGAATAGCTTACAGTAAATATCAGTCTCTCACACACATAGCTATCAAATGGCTTCAGAAGTTTTAGAATATAGGCACAACTATTTTTACGGTGCTGTCTTGTACTTTCTGTGGTTACTGTCTTGTTGGACATTATGCTTAATATCTTCTTTTGTGTTCCATGAAAGAAAGTCAGTCAAACAAATTTGGAACAACACTGAATTGTCAATTTTGGGTGAATTATTCCTAAATTATCTTTCATATGATTACTCACCATCCACGTTCACATGATCACAAATGGCAACATTTCTTCCTTAAAGGGACAGTTCACCCAAAAATTGAACATTCTGGGATCTCTCACCTTCATGATGTTCCAAATCATTATGACTTTCTTGCAAGACTTCACAATTAATTGAAATAAAACTCAAATTGCGATATTGAATCGCAAAGGCTGCAAAACACAATCTGTGCCAGCCATCTTCCCATGCTTGTAATGAGAAGCACTTACCAACAAAAGAGAAGCTTTAAGGGCTCCCTGCTGTTTCCATTAAAATAAAAGTTCAATAATAGATATTTGTAAATAGACAAATATAAATATTAGCATTGTAACTTTACAGTGTACTTTACAGTAAAAATATCATTCCTTTCTATTTTTCCTAAATATTTTTTATTTTATAGTGCAATATTACAATAGTAATATTTATTTTGTTTTTAACATTTTTGTATATTTTTATTTATTATTATTATTATTATTTAGCCATATTAATATATAATCACAAAAGTAAAAAAAAAAAAAAAAATCTAAGGCGTATTTTTTAAAATCCCATTTCAATTGTTTTTTCCTCTAATTGTGCAGCCCTACTTTACTGGACACCTCTTTCAATTTATACATAAAAAAACATTGAGGCATTTTCAAAACTACATACTTCTGTGTTCTGCAGAATAAAGAAAGTCATACAGGCGAGTAAATGAATATTTAGAAATTTTAGATTAGAAAAGAATTGTAACATTTCATGTGTCTTGTTTAGATAAGCAGGTTATATCTGTTAATGGTTTTTAGCTGTAGATTTGGGTGCTTTCTTCATGTGAGAAGATTTGTTGCCGTTGATAGGTCTCATGTGTTTTTCTCCCTGCGGTAAAGGGTGGAATTTCATGCTGTGTCTCCCGGACTTTAATCACACCTCAACCTACACAACATACGGCCCCTATTCGTGAGCGGGTGTATTCTGTGACTTACTATGGTTAGAAGTGTTGATATTCACTCATTTTAATTTCTGAAGCTTGTAAATTTGTGGATAGCTCAAAAAAAAAAAAAAACTAGTGTAAATATGACAGCTGAAATATTTAGCTTGTGTTTCTCACCCTGCGAGAATGACAGAATTCCTCTGTCATCCCACAGCGCTGTGACATTAGACAAAATTACACAACAGCCTGCCGCTTACCAACCGTAATCACACAAACCAAACAACATTTGATAACCCAAATGGGTGTGTATGTGAGAGAGAAAGAATTGAGGGGCTTCGCAGTAAGAACAGACTGTTAGGACAGATCATACAGACAGCTCTGAGACCATCTGCTCAGAGAGAAATCATAACACGCCACACAGACCTATTTGCATTTGTATGTTTGGACGCATGTTCCTGTGGACGAGTGGATAAACACGTGGCCCAAAACAAAAGGGTAGAGAAAACGTGTACATGTGTGTGAGCAAACAGAAATGGAGAGAGTCTGAGTAAGTGGAGAAAAGACGGACAAAATAAGAGACACTGATATAACGTGGTCTTCAAGCAGACAGAGTCAGAATCTAATGCTAAGATAATGACTTGCTCTACTTTTTTTTTCTTGCTTAATGAAATATTTAATATTTAAATTATGCATAAATAAGTCAAACTGATTCTGTAAAAGTGATTCAGGTGAATTTCTTTGTTACATTGTAAAAAAAAATGTTTTGTTGAAGTTTTCAAATTCAAGTCTCAATTTAAAATTTTCTACTTTAAAAATGAAATGTTTAATTCAGTGTTACTTACTGTTTGTTTGTAAATGTTTGTTAAATTTACTATAAATTTCTGAGTGAAAATTGTTTCATTACCATTTTTTTGTGTATTTTAAGTATTATTTATATACTATTATAGAATTTATTCATATTATCATTGAACTATTTTAGTTTTTAGTAAATATGTCAAGTGGCATTATTATATATATATATATATATATATATATATATTTTTTTTTTTTTTTTTTTTTTTTAGTAGTAGTAGTATTACCTTTAGTACCAGAGTAGTAGAAAATCAAAAACATTGTCTTGGCAATATAAAACTATTGGCTAAATATAAAATTATTCTACTATTTATATTTTATTTTATTTCATCTTTTTAATTGATTTTAGTTAACAATAATGAAACCTGTTTGTTTTTTTTTAATTTTTGTTCAATTGCTTGCATGTTCATTTGAATGACAAATCACAATAACAAGTGCTCAACTAGAGCATAAGATTTTGGTACATTTGCAGGCAGCATAAGGCAAAACAAAAGGAATTTGGGCATATAAGGGAGATAAAAACAGAGAGGACATACAGAGAGATAGAGTAAGAGGGCGGGAGGATTATTTTAGTCCAAATGGGTCTCTCAATCAGCGCGATTATAACCAGAGAAATCAGATAATTAATACGCTGGAGCCAGGCACCCCGCATCATGTGATTGTCCCCTCTCTTTCTCTCTCCACACATACACACACAAACACACACACACACAGAGAGTTGCGCTGCTCACACCATTTTGTAAATTAGCCCATTATCTTGACTTGTTGATTCCTTCAATATTTGTTGAAGTGGTTACCATGATAAACAAACAAACCCACGCAGTAATTAAAGCTAATATCAATGTGTTTGGGTCTGTCTGTGTCTCTGTGTGTGTGTGTGTGTGTGTGTGTGTGTGTGCGCATTTTTGTGAAAAGTCAGGACATAGATTTGTATAATGACAAAGGTATGACATAGGTATTACAAGGAGAAGGTGACTTTTCAGGACATTACCCCATGTCCCCACTTTTCAAAACGCTTATAAATCACACAGAATGGAGTGTACTGAAAATCTAAAAATGCACAAAGTTTCCTGTAAGGGGTAGGTTTAGGTGTAGGGTTGGTCTAGGGCAATAGCACATACAGTTTGTACAGTATAAAAACCATTACGCCTATGGGATGTCCCCACTTTTCACAAAAACGAACATATGTGTGTGTGTGTGTGTGTGTGTGTGTGTGTGTGTGTTTCCGCGTTTATAGGCAGGATTGGGTTTGTCAGTACAGAATCATCAACCTTTTGAAAAGCTTTTCATTCCAAACAGCACAAACAGAACCTTGAGGCTGTTCAAAGCAAATGCACAACCTCTTGCCAAAACAAACAAAACAGGCATTCAAAGGAGTCCAGTGCTACAGCAGGAGATTGTTCTGGTATATATTCACGGCAGTTCCTGGAAATATGTTTTTAGAAATCATTTACCATGGTGACTATAGCTGCCACCAAAATGGCATTGTACTACAATTATTCTTGTTTATTTAATTTTTTTAGTTTTTTTCTGTAAAGCACTTTAAACTACTGTTCATGAAATGTCCTATAAAAATAAACTTGACTTTCCTTGCCTTGCCATTGTTAAAATGAACCATCTCTAATGCTGTTTGAAGGCAATTCCATTTCAATTTGACATGATTTATGGTAACCATCACATTTCATTTTAATATAAAGTCAGTAAGAAATACAGTCTTCTTTAACTACTTGTGCGTTAAAGTCACAATTACACTGTAAAAAATACATTTTTAAAGTTGTAAATAATACTAAAAGATTATTAGAGTAGTTTTTACAAGAAAATACTATTTCAGTCTTTTTACTTCAAAATCTGTTTAATGTTCAGTGTTACTTGTTTCTTTGTAATTAAATGCAAATGTTACTTATTCTAACTTTTTGAAGTAAATCCTACACCTCTTTTTTTTCCCCCCAGTATAAAAAGTCGCAATTGCCTTATTTATTTTACACGTTTATAGTAATAAAGGCATTTCTACCATCTGATTTTGCCTCAAACCAGGCAAAATCAGATGGTAGAAAGTCTAAAAGTTTACTGATGTTCAATCCTAATCTACACAAGTGAAATGACAGTAAAGTAAACACCTGCTGTTTGTGCATATGAATGATGCACTGCTGTTCCATCGTGTATTTTTAGAATTGTTGTTCAGGATGTTTGTTGAAGCTATTTAATGTTCAGGGTTCAAATGAACCACCCACTCACACCTACAGGAGAAAAAGCCATCGCTAAAAGAGCAGCGTTTCTGAAGGGGAAAAGAACACACTCGCATGATTTTGTCCCAGGGATGATGAATGTAGACAGCTGTTGTTCTCTCTGAAGAGTTAAACACCCAGCAGGCAAAACAGGAGAACTTCAAATCGTGTTAAAACATATACAGCGTTTTTATGGGATGAGGCAAAAATGAAGCAACAGGAGAAAATGTAGCAGCTGAGACAGCAACCGTGTGAATTAAATAGAAAGATATGAAAATATCAAAACAATATTCCACTGCATCGTGCTTTAGAAAGCTGTGAGATGAGACGCGGTGAAAGAGTAATGTATACTGCAGCGCCAGAGAAAAATGAGGGTGGAGTGTAAATCATCACGTTTGGCTCAGACTGTGAGTGAACAGTACATCACTGACTCATTGTGGTCGGAAATACACAACATTACTTCAATTAATCTGAATCATTAATCAAAAAAGCCTTTCTTGTATTAAAAAAAACAGCTGGAAAAGAAACCAAATGGTTTTCTGATTGGTCACCTTACGTCATTCATTTTCATTTGAGCTCCGCCGTGAACTTTACATAGCATTAAAGTAAATATAATGTTTTGATGCTATTTATGCCATTTGTATGCATTGTATAGTATAATTTCTTGATTTCATTCCAACTACTCACCAAAGCAGAGTCTGTTTGGACACCTATTATTCTCACACATAGCCTACTGGTACATACACACGAACACAATCATTTACACAATCCCCAGGTAGCAGAGCTGCTAAATTAGTATTCATTTAGTAAAATAGTGATTATACATCATTAGGCTTCATTCATTGTTAATTGCAGCATTAAATGAAGGAGTTGATTAAAATATATTCAAATTATACAAGAACTCAATTAAACAACTGAAAAGAATTTAAAAGTTCATAAACACCCAAACGGGCCCACCAAAATGCATGCATTGTAGTAACGTGTGATCAGGACATAGAGACTCTTGACACAAGGAAAAAGTATATGTATAAGAGATAACAAAGAAGACAGAAAAGAGGATTCATATGGAATAGTAAGGAAAACCGTCACATACAGAACCTTGAAAATTCTGAGAAGTTGCAAAGACCGTTTTAAGAAAAGGCAGGTTGAATGCCGCAGACTCGTATCAGTGTATGGACGCGATGTGAGTCACAGGTCAATGGCAAGCACCCTATATATTTACAGGTACATTGAGAGAAACAGTGTAGGCCGTTATCAGCATGCAGTTCCCATGGCGATGACTGGGGACAGCTGGTGAAAAGAATACGGTGGGCTGAGAGCGCGAATCAATGAGTGTGTCATTAAGAGGATCTTCTGAGTTACCCGAGTAAATAAGCGCATAAGTGCATATGTGAGTAAATATCAATTGTCCAATAAGAGTTATAACATTAGTACACCCACAAATGAAAATGTTTATCATGTTTCAAACCTGTGTTGATTTTTCTTTTTTCTCTGAAACCCAAAAGAAGACATTGAGATGAATGTTCACACTGCTTTCTTCCACACAGTGCAATTGGATGGGGGCCATGGGCTGTTAAAGGGTTAGTTCACCCAAAAATGAAAATTCTGTCTTTAATTACTCACCCTCATGTCGTTCCAAACCTGTAAGAACACAAATTAAATTTAAGATTAAAATTAAGAACACATATTCAGAAGACAAATTAAGATATTTTTGATGAAACCCGTAAGACCCATAAGTGTTCATCTTCGGAAAACACAAATTAAGATATTTTTGATGAAATCCAAGAGCTTTCTGACCCTGCGTAGACAGCAATGCAATTGAAACGTTCCCAGCACCAGAAAGGTAGTAAGGACAGGGTAGTAAGAGAAGATTTGCTAAATAAAGTTGTTATTTTTGTTATTCTCGTAGCTTCATAAAATTTCGGTTGAACCACTGATGTCACATGGACTATTTTACCGATGTCCTTACTACGTTTCTGGCTCTTGAACATGTCAGTTGCATTGCTGTCTATGGAGGGTCAGAAAGCTCTTGGATTTCATCAAAAATATCTTAATTTGTGTTTTCCGAAGATGAACACTTATGGGTCTTACGGGTTTGGAAAGGCATGGAGGTGAGTAATTAACGACAGAATTTTCATTTTTGGATGAACTATCCCTTTTTAAATATAAAAAAATCGACTGGAAACAAAGTATATAATCATTATAAACACCAGTGACTTCTTTATGGGGAAAACAAATGAAACAATAAAAATCCTCAGAAAATTTCTCTTTGATTTACATTTTGTTTAGTTTGCTCAACTCACATGCACCTTCAACATATTCCTCTATGCCAAGAAATGTGAGAAGATATGTTTTCAGTGGACTTTGCTTGAGAAAACATGAAAATAAACAGTCATGATTTTTTCCCTTCACTTGATTTAGTTGAGTTAGTTTTTAATCAAATACAATGTGATTTTCAATAATCGAGATCTGGCAGCAACAGCACATTTTCCCACTTCACAGCAATTCACAGCTTTTCTTGTGCATGAAATCACCAAAAACCATTGAGAACAAGGAACAATGATGACGATTCATAGCAACAGAGTGTAGACCTGCTCACCCGAATCCCTCTGTAACTGGCACAGATTTTTAGAAAATTACCCACATTTGGCAAATAAATAATTTATGGACAGTTACATACATATATCCAGCATTTTATTACATAAGCCTTATGTTACACATCAAATGACAAGGGAATTTATAGATACTCAATATTGATTAGCTAGTCCCTGAACTCATTCTCTAAAAGCTTGGGTATGCACAGCATTTGCTTATGGACGTAACAAAAGACTTTACTAAGACGGTGCATATTACTTATGAATGGGAGAAAGTGCAACACGCAATACAGACTTCTAAATAAAAGCCAGTCGCTAATTAGTAAAGTCATAGAAGACTTTGGAGAATTTGATGTTTTTCCATTCATAGAGATGGCTGCCAAGCGAAATGAGTTGCCTTAAAAGGACTTTGACAGAATGCCCCTGATAAACACTAAATTAATTAATTAATTAATTATTCACTAGATATCCTGTTTTTGGTCCCACTTTATATTAGATGGCCTTAACTACTATGCACTTGCATTTAAATTAATGTACACACGTTTTTACATTGTACTTACATTTTAAAAAATACCTGCATGTAATTAAATTTATAATTACACTTTTGACATATCCCTTACACTTAACCCACCCTTAAACCTACCCATTCCACCAAACCTGTGCCTAACCTTACCTGTATCCCACCTCAATAGCAGCAAAAGTGTTTTGCAATACAATATGAACACAAGTACACTGTACTTATTTTTTTGATGTAAGTACATAGTAGTTAAGGCAGTTGTAGTTGAAAGCTATAGTCACCATTCGCTTTCACTGTATGAAAAATAACAACTTTAACATGAATGTCACATTTTGTGTTGGACAAATGAAAGTCATGTGGGTTTTGAAAAACATGAGGGTGAGTAAATAATTCTTTATTTTTGAGTGAACTCCTTTACAGGGTTGAGAAGTCTATATTTATCTCGCCGGACAGCTGCAGCAGAAAAGGTTTTACCTGAAATGCGAGCTCAAAACTAGAGCCAGACATTTCATAAACAATTCATATAGATGAAATGACTGAAAAAAATACTGAAACGGACTTGTTAATTAATATGCACGCACCTATCTCGAAAAACTGAACAAACACATTCATGCAAGAGGCTAAATGTGTGTGCGCGATTGTGCGCAGTTGGTTAGTGACAACTGTTTGCTTTTTCCAAAAGACTGTCTGTATCTCAGTTTGAGAGTTTTTGGTAACCATGGAAACAAATGCCACAGTAACAGCGGGAAATCAAAGCCCGGGCGATGAGCTGCTGAGAGGAAGTGAGAGAGAATGCAAGTGTGTGCGCCTCTGTGATATAAACAGGCTCTCAAAACATGGATTTGTTTTATCTTCTGTTGGGTTCGTAAATGAAATATGGAAAATCATGAAGTCGCTTTCCACACCACATCAGATCTCCTGCGACCTGGCCAATCTTTTTTGCCTCTTTCAGGGGACACGGTCTCAAGTCTACTTTTCAAAGGCCTTGAAAGTTGCTGTGTGCAGACCTCTTGTACATCACACATCACTGGAGATTTTCAATCTGATCCCACTTGTTGGGTTGAGACGTCTCCTTACAGGAGAGGGAACAGCAACACTGATCTTGCTCTTTATTTATTGATGAGACTACTTTCTAGGCTACTCGGGCTGTTGTTTCCACACTTTTGAGTGAATCAAAGAATCCGTTTAAAGGAATATTCTGGGTGATTTATGTTGAGGTGTACTGTACCTCCTTTACAGTAATTACATTTATGAACAATTATTAATAGTATTTCGATGTTTTGCAGCTCTTTACTATGGTACCGCTATAGTTACTGAATCTGTATTTATTATTGTTAGCATTATAATTTAGGTCTAAGGTATTGTGTATATATGTGCATTATTTTTTCTTCTTTGTAGGTGCGTGTGTCTGAGACAATGTTGTTTGTTTGTCCTGTGTTTTACTTGGGAAAATCCTTAAAATAAAACAAAATAAAATAAAATAAAACAAAATAAAATAAAATAAATACTATTTTGATTTAGTTGACAGCATGCCACAGATTTTTTTTAGTGGAGCTTATCTTGAATTAAACCTTATTTCTTTTTGAAGTTTACGTTTGTAACAACAATAGCGGGGGTTCATAAATAACATTTTACATAATAGTATATAATATTTTCATTTATTTATTAAACCTCTATCTCACTTGTCAAAGTTTCATATATTATTTTCTTGATTTAAGGCTTGATTTACAAAAAAAAAAAAAGCGCAAAACCAGCAAAAAAAAAGTTTTGGCTTTGGTTTTAATGTATGTTCTGATGGAACTGATAAGTAAATCCAGCATGCATGAGCCATAATAACTGTTAATATTAACGTTGATATATCTGAAAGAAAGAAAAGAGAGTCACACTTTATTTTAAGGTCAAATTTTCACTATTAACAAGCCATTAACTACAACTTTTGCCTCAATAAACTCTTAATTTGCTGCTTATTAATAGTTAATAAGGTAGCTGTTAACTTTATGTATTGGGTAGGATTAGGGATGTAGAATATGGTCATGCAGAATATATGCTTTATAAGTACTAGTAAATAGCCAATATGTTAATAATAGTCATGCTAATAAGCAACTAGTTAATAGTGAGAAATGGTCCCTATACTAAAGTGTTACCAAAATGTTCTTACACATTTAAAAAGTATCTTTTAAGGGGTTAATTTTTTATATCAACTTATCAAACTGGTTTTTACATGTACTGTGTAAATGTGCTTCATAATCCTTGAATGTGTCTAGTGGTTGAGGATGTATTTCCTATTGGCTAACAATAGCATGTGCGCAAATATTCACATTATAAAACCTTTTACTTTGTTACATTTATCACAATCCCCCCATTATGATTATAGAGCATAAGTGTTATGAATGTAACACTGGCCTTTATGAACTTCTAGATTAATTGTATGCTACTTGATTAAGTTATTCATTTAATCGTCATGGGTGATGACTGCTAAAATGAGCTCAAATTTTAAATCTTTAAGCTAATTATATTCTGAATAAATGAGCAAAAAAATGTTATGATTATTTCTGCTCTCCTCCACATCTTTTTTTACTGCTTATAACGGTTAGTTTGGTGTTTCTGCTGCACTTTTATTTAGCAGATGTTTGTTTCCAGCACAGGCTTTAGTATAAAAACAATTTGCAATGTAGCGCACAAATAATGTTTTTGACAATTATTGAGACATATAGTGGAAAATACACAGAGCTTGTTAACAGCTGCCTCACATTACAATCTAATCATGCTGCTAGTGATACAAAGTTCCTAAATACACAATGATATTGTTTTTCTACCTGCATATAAGATGATGACAATTCTTTCTGAACATGTGTTCAACAACTTTCAGCAAATTAACCCCATCTTTTTACATTCCTTTTTTTTACAGATGGGTGCTAAAATCCCGAATTGAGCCATGGCACATTTACAGAAATAAAGTTATAAAAATAAACGTGGAAGCAACGATGAGAGAGTTAGTGAGCGAGCACATGTCATCTGAACTGAATTGAGACATGCAATAAAAGAACATGTTTGATCACCGGTTGTCTATAGACATCAGATTCTCACCCAGCAGATGGAGGGAGAGAGAGAAAGAGAGAGCAGATTTGAGTGGAAGAGTTAAATAATTAGGATTTGTTATGATCGACAGATGGCCGAAGTTTGGCTCTGTGGAAGTTTAATGAAGAAAGTTTCCTCTGTGTGTGTGTGTGTGCACGTGTGTTTAGTGTATGTGGTGTTTTAACTCAAAGCTCAACTCCAACAGACAGAATGCCGCTCTCTTCGAAGACTCTGGAGGATCTGAGAGCCAGAATCGCCATTAGCCTGAAGTTTAGCTCAGGTCTAGCCTTAATCTGACAAACAGATCTCTACTGGTGCCATCTTCTTTGGCAGCAATCACACACACACACATACAGATAAACCAACTTAAAATGATACACTGCTGAAGGGTACATCTGAACCTCCTGAAGGTTCTTAAGTGGGTGTGAGTGTGTGACTTTTAGTAAGGCGTGTGATGTGTCATTTGACCAACATTCATATACCCTGATGCAATTGTTCAGCACACAGAGAAATCTGTCATAATACTTTCATCATTTCTCTCCCTTTCTCTCTCGATGGAAGGTAAACTGCCAGTGTGAGAACGGATTAAGCTTTAATTCAGGGATTAAACCTTGGCTTTGTAACATTAGACCCACTTTGTGTCACCTGGAGAGAAAAGCTGAAGATGAGTTTCAAAAATAACACATTCATTATTCAACATGTGTCACCTTTCAAAGCCATAACTGAGAGTTTCTTTTGTTATAGGCACTGTGGACTTTTAAAATATGAGCTCACTTACAAAATATTTTACACACACACATTGTGATTTTAACCTGTGTTTTGTGATGGGAATGACAGTGGTGGAAAAGGCATTTCAACCATTTTTGAAATAAGGGTAATGCTAAGAACAATTTGGGACAAATTTTGTTTTCTAAATGTAATTAAATAATAATTTTTGACTTTTTGCATCATTTTGCAAAACTTCAGCAGAATCGAAAATGATGCACAATGAAAACATTCTGTTAATAAAAATGATATTCACTTTTTTGTTGTTTTTGTTTTGTTTTCTTCACACGTTGCACGTCATATTTCATCTCAAGCATGCTATTCACTGACACTGTTGTCTTCTGTGTAGTTAAGCATAACTTTTGAAAAACTTTTGAAAAGGGACAAGATTTATTAAGGGCAAAACTAAATGCTGGAATACACTACACAACTTTTACACAGATTTTTGACCCAATTTGCAGTCTGGACGGGTCAATGCTAGTTGCTATAAGTCAAAACAAGACTGCATGGCTTTGAGCTGTTGAGTCTGGTTTTTATTAATTTATTTTTTAAATTTTTAAACCGACTATGGTTCCATCCAGTAGAAAAATATCAAACATGTTTGATATCTTGAGCTGATTTTAGAACACATAAAATATTAAATATTACACATTTTTAAATATTGATTTTTTCAATGTATTTTCATATTTTAAGAAAGTCTAGGTAAACCTAGAAAAAATGTGTGTGTGTGTGTGTGTGTAGGTTTAGTTATACTTTTAATGGACAAATTTGTAGAAAATGTCCATAAGTATAGTGAAACCTGTCAAAAACCGACTTGTGGAACTTTTAAAGCAGTCAGAGCTGGGTAGATTGCTTACAAATTGTAATCCATTACTGATTACAAATTACATGACAAAAACTGTAGTTCATTACACATTTTAGATAATACAATCAGACTACTTTTTGATTACTTTTAGATTACTTTTGACCTAACTCATTTATCAAATTGATTTACGTAGGACAATCTTGTACCATATTTGATAGAAAAATACAAAGAGTAAGAAAATATATTCCATTTGTTGTAATTAACAACATGAAGTGCATTAAACATTACATTATGTCAAGGTTTTCCAAACAGGTTTTCCGGGGTTTGTGAGTTAAAAAGAGAATAAAAAGCTAATAATTAATTAAATTATAAAATGTAAAATTAAAATAAATCATTTTAAAAAGCTTTCACAG
Organism: Tor tambroides; assembly: GCA_021397915.2. Lineage (NCBI taxonomy): Eukaryota > Metazoa > Chordata > Actinopteri > Cypriniformes > Cyprinidae > Tor > Tor tambroides. Next base: position 42,301 of record JAFVLL020040893.1, read on the forward strand.
ACAAAGTAATACATGATTAAATAACCAATAATTGATCACTTATAAATGATAATTTAAATATAAATTAATGCATCTTTCAGTTCTTAAACCTGAAATGATTTCTGTAAATCCAGTTCTAAAATGCTTTGTAGTGACTAGTGACTGGTCTTTGGGCGAATGTCCACAAAAGACTACACCATTTTAAAAAGGAACATTTAAAAAGTGAAAAAGAGGAATATCGGAAGAATCAATAAATTATGAATAATTTATAGCTATTGTGTGAATGATATGTAATCATGTAATCAATAAAAAAGTAACTGTAGTCTGATTACAAGTATTTTAAAATGTAACAATCAAATTACAAGTACTTTTTTGGAATATGATTATGTAATGAAGATTACATGTAATCAGTTACTACCCAGCTCTGAAAGCAGTCATCGTTCAAAGCTCATAACTGGACCAAATCGTTTTTGTGTGTGTGTGTGTGTGTGTGTGTGTGTGTGTGTGTGATGTAAGATTTCGAGGCAGGGCATAGTAAAAGTTATTGTGTTAACATGAAAATCAATGTGTTTGAGACCTTCAGTAAAAGAATTTCAAAAATCTTTTTGGTTATTTGTGTGTATGTAGTTTGGTGAAATAGAGCAATCATATGTAATGTGGAAGTGGGGAGTTTGGAGTTTTTTATATATATATTTCTGCCACTGATGGTGAGAAATGTTCAACTAAAGCTTGACCTGAATGGGAAAGCGAGGTCTCTGATTGGATGAACATTTGGTATTGAGTGGTCCAGAAGACCGCTGAGCACTAACTCTTTCTCTCTCGCCCCATGTGTCCAGTCCCTGGTGCCAGCTCCGCTAACCCTACCGGCTGGAGGACGCAGGACTGAAACAGAGGGAACATTTAAGCACAAAAAGAAACAAAACAGCATGAATGGAGAGAAAAGAGGAGAAGTGGGCAGGGGGCAGTAATGAAAGGTCAATGAATGGTGTTTTGGTGAGTTAATTAAAGTTTAATTGAGTATATAAACAAAGTGGAAAAGCAATGTGAAGTGCTCTTCAGATCTGAAGTACAGAAAAATGTTCCTTTGAGGCTGGAAAGCGAATACCACTTGCATTGTTTTTTGTGTTTTTTTTTAGAGCAGATATGTCAAAGCACGCACGTCAAAGCCTGTAACAGGCTTGTCTCGCTTTGAACCTTTATCCTTTAAAATTATTGTCGTACAAGTCATTTGCCTGAGGCAAAGTATGTGTTTTGTTGTGTGTGTGTGAGCGTGTGTGCGCTCATATATATGTGTTTGTCTGTGTGATCATGTGAATGTTTCAGATCTGTGTGTGTTTGGTAGGGGCAAAATCATTTGCCCCCTGTCAGTTCTATTTAAGTATTTCTGCCATCTCTTAATCCCTGGTGGTGTGCGTGTAAGTGTGTGTGTGTGTGTGTGTGTGTGGATGCATGTGCTGAATAGCACAGATGATTTGTTTACAGACGGACACAAACCTGTTTGTATGCCCGTCAGAGTGCGTTTGTCAGGAAAAGCGAATCTACTGATCTAATCTCCTTCAAACCAGCCGTTCCCACACACACGTGTGCAAGTCACATGTAAACATGAGTGAACGGTGTAACTATCCTAACATACAGATGTATTCAGACAGTCGAACCACTGAAGAACAGACTTCTTTCTTACCTTTCATACACACCTCCCAATCACAACCTTCTATGTATTTCTGGCACTAATGCACAAAAGCACATATGTGTTTAATAATGATAGAGGAGTTTTTCAGTCTGCAGCGATGTCAGTATTTTTTAAAAGCGCAGAGCATGTTAGACAGAGATGTGAGAATTGTTTTTTCTGAAATGTGGAAAACGGTGTGGTTTGGAGGATCTTTACATTTACATTTATGCATTTGGCAGATGCTTTTACCCAAAGTGACTTACACAGCGTTCAAGGTAAACATTTTATCAGTTTATGCATTCTCTGGGAATCAAACCTTGGTATTGCTAGTGCTGGGCTTGCTACATTAACGCTTCTTAAACTCATCAAATGAAATATATTGTGCATCATCAACAGCATTTCACCAGTAATGTCAGCTACTCAGTGGAATGCAATGATAAAAGCAGGACCGATCTAAAATCGTAGAACATAGTACAGTTGTTTTTGACCAATAAATGACCAACTAATGTTATAGCTTCTGAGCTCTGTAACTTTAAAGGGATAGTTAAAGGGAAGCTCTGTCACGGTTTCTTCTGTGGAGCATAAAAGAAGATCATTTAAAAAATGTCTTGGTGTTTTGTCCATACAATAGAAAATAAAAATAATCAAAATGGTTTTACCAACATTCTTCAAATTATCTTGTTTTGTTTTCTGAAGAAGAAAGAAAGGCACACAGGTTTGTAACAACAATTGGGTGAGTAAATGTCAGAATGTTCTTTTTTTTGGTGAACTACCTCTTTAATATGAATAGTGAACATGCCTGTCATCTACAAAAGGGTATAGCAGTCTTTCAGAAGTATTCTCAGGCACGTAACTTTATTAAATGTATTAAAGGAATGACTCATTCGCTCACAAATTCAGGTTTGCTTAAAACTCTCATTTGTGAAGCTTCATTGGAAACTCTGATTTGTGAAGCCCGTAGAGACTCATTGGCAAATCTTTGTTTGGAAAAGAGTCAAATGAAAGATGTGGGATTAAGGGAGGTAAAATGCAAGCCAGTCCTTTGTAGCTCTTTGATTCTGTCTCCTAAAGTCAAGGCATGAACTCAAACTTGACATTTCTTATTTATTATGGAATACTGCTGTGTTTATTATAAAAGATTTATCTGTGCACATCATATTTTTTAAATCCATGTGCTCTCAATCTTTAATCAAAAACAATAACTTCAAGACAATAATCCCTCCCATCCAGCAACCTGTCACTCTCATGAGATCGCAGCAATTAGCAGACAAAAATGATCCAATGATCCAATAATTTCTCAAAGGACAAATTCTCAATTTCTTGTTCAGGAAGCCCTTTCACTCAGATATATGTCACATTAGGGAAGAAAATATGATAACAACTTCCATTTCATTCTGACTTCTAGTATATTTCTCCTGTCAACTCTTAATAGAGCCAAAACAATGTTATGAATTTCAGTCAGTCTAGGGTCCACACAGTGGTCAGTTAGTCAGAAAACAAGCCCATCACGTGAACGCTAGCTCTATTTACACTTCTCGCCACAACCCCTTCGGGAGGATTTATGTGGATCCGATGGAACTTTTCCCTCAGTCCATTTGAGGGGATGAGTTTATTCTACTAATGCTGGCTTTCAGAAGATCAGCTGACGGTGCTCCTTCCCAAAACAGAGACTAAACCGCTGGCACACGGACAGCAATTCTGCAAAATACTTTATTGAATGAGGGAAGAAGAGGCTCCAAATACACCACACAAATTCATTGAAGAAACTGGTTAAGAGAAGGTCACCGTGTCTCTTGCCCCCACAGAATGTTGTTCGGGGGCCTGAGTGGATGTTGTGTAACCCTGGAGATAGACCAGATTTCTCTCCTGAGCTCAGTTCACTTATTCTCATGGTCAGAGTAAGAGGCTCTTAGTCAATAAGAGAGGGAGAACGGTGGAGAGCTGTCCATGGTGCTGAACAGAAAAACATATAGTAACAGAATGCTCTTTATGGTTCTGAACAAAAAACTGCTGAATTCAAGGGGCTGCTGTCCATGGTTTTGAAACTGGAACACTGGCTGCACAGTGGGAGTTGCACATACAAGGTTGCAAATTACAAGGGTGTTCCATTATCACCCTCTAAGTTGCCCTCTAGTGGTCATTTCTATTATACAGCTGTAGTGGAGAAATGTTACGGGGAAATCAAAGTGTTTGTGGGTTGTTGTGAAACTGAGCTTTCTGACTGTAAACACAATGCCACAGCTGACCTCCATTATATAGTGCGCGCACACACACACACTATAAAATCATCATCATGAACTCACCCCAATGTCATTCCAAACTCATATCTCTTTTGTGTAACACAATAGATTATATGATTTTGAACTGTTCCAAAACAACATTTGACCTCACTGACTTTTACCGTATTGAAATAAGAAGGGTTAAACAGGTTTGTAATAACATGAAGGTGAGGAAAAGATGAAAATTGTAATTTTTGGGGGGTGAACTAACCCCTCAATAGTCTTGGATATTAGACTTGTAAGAGCCGTTTTGCACTGGCTGTCAACACTTCATTGAAACTCAAATTGGAAATTTAAGACCTATTTGGACTGAGGTGTTTAGCTTTGTATGGCACAGAGCTCCCAGCTTGCATCAGACCTTCATTTTTTGTTGCTATTGTCATGTCTGGGCAGCTGTATAAAGAATGGGTGTCATGCCAGGACAGCATCCTCATCCCCACTAGACATCTTTTGTTTTCTTGTTTTTTAGATGCACCTCACATTGTTCACTGCAGTCTGTCAGGCAGGTGGTGCACCTGTGTAACCTGTTATACATGCAATTACAGCACCACATGGATTCAGAACAATGCTGTGACAATTTTTGATTTGGTTTGAGAGGCGATGCTTTCTATTCTGTAAAAGCACCGTTCCAATGCACAGTCCAGTCCTGTCTTTGTAAGTGTACCATTGAGAAAATGGGGTGGTTGATTTCCTGCTGTTACCTTTCAAAAGCTCTCTGATTAAAGCTGAAAATCATGAACGAAGATCTCTGATGCACAGCTCTTGAATCCAATGCAAAGAAACTGATGCTTATGCTTTTAGGAACAGATAAGAATAGACAGACAGATAGATTCTTTCAGAAGATTCACATAAATGAACAGATTAAAAAATTTCACTGATTCAGTATACACATATATATTTGTACTATATATTCCAACACAGATATAGGGTGTAAATGGATAGACAGGAAACACTTGATAGACAGGGCTCTCACATCTGTAGTGTTGAAAAGTTTGATCCATTATAGTGAATCAGTTTGTTCAGGTGGTTCACATAAATGAAAAAAAAAGTTTTAAAAATGATTCAGAGATTTGACTCCCTGTACTATATATTGTTTTGAATTAGGAATGTAAATTATTATTAGTAGTAACAGTAGTATTTAAATTAAGATTGTTTTGTTGTATTTCATATAGAATGGATGGATAGATGGATGGATGATGTGTGAAAAAAATCTGATTCATTCTAGTGAATCACTTCAACCCAATTCATGTAGATTAGGGTGTTTTTGTACATTGATAGTACATTGTGTTTAGTAAATTGATGAATGTGCGGATAGACAGGAAATATAATAGTGCTCTCTTATAAGTAGTGTTGAAAATTCGAAATGATTCAAGTGAATCAGGTGGTTGACAAATTAACACATTTAAAAAAAATGATTGTTTTGATGGAGTTATGTAAATGAGGGTATTTTTGTTGCATTTAGTATTGGATGGATGGATGGATGGATGGATGGATGGATGGATGGATGGATGGATGGATGGATGGATGGATGGATGGATGGATGGATGGATGGATGGATGGATG
>JAFVLL020040894.1:0-10852 GCA_021397915.2 Tor tambroides
AGGCAAGCATATATACAAATCATTTAGTAAGCAGAAATCCGAAATTTACCTTAACATATTAGACGAAGATGCGACCGAATTGATGCTTGAAGAATACACTTCCAGCAGCCATGATAAACAGCAGTTGGAGGTTAAAATTTTTCTAAGCACAATTTGATTTGACGAAAGTCACGAGACCGATTACTATTTCTCTATCCAATAATGGATAAAAATAAGATTAAAATAAGCATGTAACGACCACAAACAGAGGAAAATAGCGGAGTAAAAGTACCGATATGTAACACTCCAAATAAAGTCAAAGGAGTAAATGAAAAAAACCAAAAGGTTCCTGACTGGACAAGGTAATTTATTTGGGCGTTAATAGCCAAGGAGACTCAAGCACACAACATTAATAAATGAATATGGCACTTTTATTCTTATACAATAATACAACTAATATTAAAACCTCAAAAGGGCAATGCAGCAGGTTAAGATGGTTATCACATATAGGCCTATACTTCAATTCATAGTGTATTTTAGTGCTGTTAAACGATTAATCGCAATTAATCGCATCCAAAATAAAAGTTTGTTTACATTATATTTGTGTACTGTGTATATTTATTATGTATATATATATATATATATATAAAAATACACACTCCTACAGTATATATTTTGAAAATAGTTACATGTATTTACATGTATATTTTTATATTTACATCTTTTATATTATATATAAATGTATTTAATATACAAATATAACATTTTTCTTAAATATATGCATGTGTTTGTATTTATATATACATAATAAATATACACAGTACACAAATATATATTATGTAAACAAAAACTTTTATTTTGGATGCGATTAATCGTTTAACAGCACTAGTGTACTTGACATCACAAATTACCTAGAATAAGTAAACAGTCAACGAACAGGAAGGTATTCAGCAGAGGGTTTCAACACCTTAAAATTAGTTCATGTGCCTGCCAATTATACACAATTTCATTACACAGCAAACACCAAAAGGTACAAAAATCCATAAGTGCATCCGTTAAATCACAAACTTCAATACACACCACAAGATCACTCAGTATGTGCCAAAACCACTCTGGCTAACTACTTAGCCATCATCAATATACAACAATATGAAAAATGGCACATGAAAGAGGATAACCTGCCCTAATACCCCATACACACACACACACTCACACACACACACACACTCACAATTACAAACACACATACAAACGCCAGGGGATCGGTAACAATTAATCAATCACATTAAACCAGGCCGCCCTGGCGAATAAGACACTTCATATATACACCCAATTCAATAAACCATAAAGGCAGATAATGGGCTGCTGGCCTTCTTACCCGCTACCGGACATGGGGTGCCAAATTTTAGCTAGGGAACCCAAAACTACAAACTATCCCTCCCAATCGCTTCGCACACGTCACAGAGAAACATCCAGCCCACGTCCCGGCACGGCAGCCTTGTCAAGAAGCTCAGCAGCACTCACATACAAAATCCCTCCCAAACAACAACAGACCTCATACCTTTATCGATTCCATTAGAAATGCAGCACAGGTGTTTGTCCTTTTCCCCTAATGAGACGTAAGGCAGATGCAACCACTGTCGCCCCTCCCCTTGCCTAAATGAAGGGCTCACAGATACATCACTTAAAATGTACTCAAGTAAAAGTATCCGAAGATACCCTACTATAAGCTACTCTCACTAACTCAAAACAAAAGTACAGCAAGTGATGTGCGCCCCTTACCTAGTGTGTTTAACAATCACTCACTGCAGGATGTAAAATGTATATCACGTGATATTCTTACCTTTCCTCTCCTTCTCTCCCCAACATACGAATATTCAACCAAAAGATATTTAAGTAAATGGAAGTGAAATGGAGCTTTTAGGTAATACACACACGGATATACAAAACAACAGCTTTTCCCACAATACACAAAATTAGCTTCAGCTAACAATCACCATACAAAAAGAATAGCAACAGACAACGAGCAAAGCATCTCCCGCATTGTCTCAGCGTCTTCCTTTTATGGACGATGATTGGCAGGAAGCAGAACCAATGGCGTAGCACTAAGAAAGTGAAAGTAAAAACGAACAAAGAGAGAAGAGAAAAGACAACAAACAACAACACAAAACAGCACCAGCCGTAACATACACAATTTTTGAACTACTCAAAAAAGTACAATTACTGATAAAAACTACTTAATTACTGTAACGTGAGTATTTGTAATTGGTTACTTCACACCCCTGGGGAGTATGAATACTTTCCTCTCAGTGGTGACTAGGGTTGCAAAATTCCGGGAATTTTCAAGACTGGAAACTTTCCATGGGAATCAACGGGAATATATGGGAATTAACGGGAATTAATGGGAATAAACTGGAAATTTGCAAAATTGCAGAAACTAGGAACTTAAATGTAGTTGAGAACAAAATCTTGCAGCATAACCTTGGTTAAAACAACCAGATTTAATGCAATTTCAGTTTAATTCTACCCTACACATTGCTCAATCACATGCACACAGCACACTGCTCACTGCAGGGCTATTGAGGCCACACCCCCTACATGCACTGTGCTTTCCTCCATAACATGCACAGATCATTTCTTAAATCTTGCGCACAAAATATCAAAATGTCCATCTTGGTAAGTATTCATATAAATTACATGAATATTACAAAAAAAATGTTTAAAATTTCCTTGTTCTGTGTGTAATATACTGTGTAACTAAATTAGGCTATACCATAGTAAAAACAAATACACTGACTGAACAAACATTTAGGTGAGATAATAATAAAACAAAAGTCTAAAATTGACACACAATCCCCTCTAGTCACCTAAGAGGGGGATTCCCCTCCATTTTCTCTGAAGCACACTTGCTGTATTTGAGCCCAGAGACTACATCTAAGTTTTGATATTCTAAATATATTTGATCTATGGGATTTAAGTTTAACTAGTAAATACCAAAAAGTGTTTATACAGTAGCTAGACAGTTTATGAGGTATGTGCTATATAGCTCAAGCTGTGATGCTCCTTCTGCTAGCAAGTTTTCTGTTATCATACAGAAGTGTACTGGTCAAAAGTTTGGACACATTACTATTTTTAATGTTTTTAAACATTGCATATCTTTTGCTCATCAAGCCTTCATTTATTTGATCAAAAATACAGAAAAAAAAGTAATACTGTGCAGTATTGCCGGTATTACAATTTAAAATAATGGTTTTCTGTTGTAATATACTTTAAAATATAATGTATTTCTGTGATGCAAAGCTGAATTTTGAACATCATTACTCCAGTCTTCAGTGTCACATGATTCTTCAGACATCATTCCAATATGCTTATTTATTATCAATTTTGGAAACAGTTGTGCTGCTTAATATTTTTTTATTATTATTATTACCTGTGATTCTTTTTTCAGGAATATTTGATGAATAGAGAGTTTAAAAACTCCTAAAATAAATTAATACTTTTATTCAACAAGGATGTGCTCAATTAATAAAAAGTAGTAGTAAAGACATATTGTTAGAAAAGATTTCTATTTTGAATAAACACTGTTAATAAATTTTTATTCATCAATAAATCCTGAAAAAAGCATCACAGACCCCCCCCCCCCAAAAAAATCCAAAAATGTCATTTTTAAAATATGTATTAATTTGCATACATGTGAGCCTATGATCAAACAAAATGTTTATATTTATGTTTGTATATGATACAGTTTTATAAATTTCCTCAAATTTCCAATTAATTCCCATAAATTCCCCAAAATTCCCGTAAATTCCCATAAATTTCTGGTAAGTTTCAAACTTGGAATATTTCCAAAATTCCCCAGACGAAGTTCCTATGGAAAGTTTCCGCCCCTTTGCAACCCTAGTGGTGACACTGTCCATGCAGAAACTGATGTAATTCAGCACAGATGAGGCATAAGTGTTTAGGTCTGTGTGGTTATTTTGTGTGTCAGTTATTTTTAACAAGTCCCAGTCAGTCTCATCAAAGCAGTTTTCCAGCCTGGCCATAGCTTCTTCAGGCCTAATCCTGATGGTGCGAACTGTGGGCTTAAACCTTGCAATGAGAGGTTTGTAGATGGGGGTTACAAACAAACTGACGTGGTCAGACCAGCCAATATGGGGGGAGGGAGATGCTTTATAGCTCTTTGTTTTGTTATAGTACACGTGATCCAAAGTATTATTGCCTCTGGAGGGGCAATCAATAAACTGATGAAATTTGGGGAGCACATCCTTAAGATTGGCATGATTAAAGTCTCCTGCTATTATAAACACACCATCTGGACATTCTGTAGCTCATCTGTAGTCTCATGAAGCTTGGCTAGCACCAGTTTAGCATTTGCTTGTGGTGGGATTATAGACAGCAGCGAGAAGTACCACAGTTAACTCTCTTGGTAAATAGAACGACCTGCATTTCAGCATTATAAACTCCAAGTCCGGTGAGCAAAACTGCTCAGCAGTGTCAGTGTGTGCATACCAAGTGTTACTCACATATATACACACACCACCACCTTTTCCTTTGCCGGAGTCAGCTGTTTGATCCGATCAAAACTAGGACTGTCAAAATGGCTGAAAAACTAAATTCGATTATATTCAAATTTAAAATGCATAATTTCAGTTAGGGTGAAGAAAACTTTTGGCTTCTCTCCTGAGGCCACAAGAGGGCATATCGAGCAAAATATTACTAAGGCACGTATCTGTAAAAAAAAGTGCAACATTTTTAAAATAATGTTTATAGACCAATTATAATTAAGTTGCTTAAACAACTATAAACAAAACAGCTGTCAAACACCCTGGACTGTTTTGTTGTGTTTTGCTCCCCATGTGTTCCCTGTGACCCAGTTTCTCCCCAGTCTGATTGTGTTAATTTGCTCCAGGTGTGTCTTGTTTTCCCCTGATTTCCCTGTGTTTAAAAGCCCCAGTCCTTCAGTTAGTGTTTGTCGGGTCTACTTCGTCACGTTCGTGTGTCTCCAGCCGTTCCCTGTGTGAATTCCCCTTGTTTGGATTATATTAAAGACTGTTTCATTTGATTCCTCGTCTCCTCGCTCCTTCCATCACAGACTGTGACAACAGCATCATGTATGTATGCATAGTTTAATACAAAGTGCGGAAAGCCAATCACACAGAGTACATTTTTCATTTAAAAACATATCAAAACACAGTTAGTCCAGTGCGTAGATCCAAAAAGCATATATCCAACAGAAATTAAAATCCGCACACGGTTATATGCAGGGCTTTCACCTCATCAAAAAATATTTTATTCAATGCTTCATCAGAGGCTGTAAAAAAACAAGTGAAAAGTGCAAAAGGTGTATAAAAGTGCAAAACGTTTTTGAGACAAAGCTCTTCTTCAGTGCCACATCAATTAGTGCCCACCTGCATCCATTAAAACATCAATAATTTACCATGGACATCATAATATGCGTGCAGGCACAAAAAACCATATATCAAATTTACCTTAACCTCTTAAGACCCTGCGGCCTCATATGAAGACATTATATTTTAGTGAATTTCTCTGAGAATATACATGCCACATTCTTAAGTCTGGATGTCCTATACAGAGCACATTCAGGGCTTTTCATTTTTTTTTTTCAGAGATACCAAATGATTGGATGTTTCACCATGACCACTCCCTCTCCTTGGTCTTCAAATATGTCTGAAATTAATTTAGTGACACTCTTATGGAAATATTTTGTAATGATCATTTAAATCTGTCTAATTTTTAAATTGTGTGTCATAAATTAACATCTCAGGAAAATGTTATGGGGTTTCAAATCAAAATATGACTTTATATTATGAAACAGGACGTTGATTTCATACATGTCCTCATATGAGAACACCGGGACTAAAAGCATGTTTATTACGGGTTTTGAGAGACATAACAAATGAATAGGGAAATAAATTATATTTTAATATTCTACGAAATATTATATATTATTATGAAAATCTGGTCAATTATTACTCCCATTATTACGCTTCTTATTTTCATTACATGTTGCCCCTAAAACACATTAATATGCAAATTAGATTTAGTTTATTGATACATTGTATATAATGAGAAAACCGGTTTATGGCCATTTTACACACATTTTGCAGAAAGAAAAAAGGTATATTGAATCATTCTGTTATAACATAGTTGAGAATGATCTTTATACAAAGTTTGGTAAAAAAAAAAAAAAAATCTTTAACTAAAAATGTATTGGTGATTTAAAAAATCAATTGTTTTTGCCCATGCATGTTCATTCATGTCTTTTTAGATTTAAAAAATCAATTGTTTTTGCCCATGCATGTTCATTCATGTCTTTTTAGATTTAAAAAATCAATTGTTTTTGCCCATGCATGTTCATTCATGTCTTTTTAGATTTTCAAAGAAATTGAGTCCCGATGTCCTCAACCGATGACATAGTATAACTTATGAATGAAATATCTTTTTTTTTTTCTTCACATTATTCTAAATGCTCTAAACAATTTAAAGACATGAAAAAAAAAAAATTCCTAAAACTTTTTTCTCAGGTCTTAAAAGTTAAAACAAGCAGACATTGCAAAATTGTACTGGGGAACAAATTTAAACAATATAACGAGCATTAGTAACACAATTAAAAAGTAAGTAACTGTAATTATTAGGAATAAAATAATTCAATGTACCGTCTTTTTGTCGATTTTTCAGAATAACTACCATACATATATAAATAACTATATTGTGAAATATATAGTTACCGTGAAATAAACTTAGTCATACTATGAAACAGATTTTGGTCATACCGCCCACCCCTGGTAGCTGTTATGTAAATAGAATGCAACTTCCACTAAAACTGATTTGATAGTATCAGCAGTTTGTACTATTTTATACACAATATTTCAAAACTGATATGAAAAGAAAAAAAAATCAGAACAGAAAATATTTTAATTTGACTGCAATACGGCTCACTGTTTGCGATACACTGTTCTAGATCTCATACATTTACTATTTAGCTTTAAAATAAATACATGTAATTGATAACTTCATGAAATCTACTAAATGACATTATATGTGAATATATTCCAGTGAGGATTGTTCTTCTGGGGAAGGACAGGCCAGAAAACATTGAAGTGGGAAACTTCATATTAGGACGAGAAGCGTTTGACAGTGAAGCTCCTCCAGATGTTGTAGAGAGAGTCGGAGGAGAACTGGATGACACATGGATCATCATCATCAACAGTCCTCAGCTGCTCCAGACGAACATGTCAGATGATCAGATCACACGGACAGTGAGAGAGTGTGCGTATCTGTCTGATCCAGGACCTCATGCCTTCATTCTTGTACTGCAGTATGACTTCACTGAGGACGACCTGGGAAGAGTGAAATATGTGCTGGAAAAATTCAGTGAAGAAGCGATTCAGCGGACTATAGTGATCACGACTGATGAAGAGACTTCTGTGAAAGGGGCATCTGTGAACATAAATGAATTTATTCAACAATTAACTGCAGAGTGTGGAAGACATATTCAACTTGATAAAGAAACAGAGAAAATGCAATCTGAACTATCTCAACAATTGAAGGAGATATGCAAAGAAAACTGTGAAGAATTTATTTTTCTACCTCGTCTCCCTCATTTTTGTTGTACAGTTGAATTGGAAGGGTATGATTCTGATGTTGAGGACTTATTTTCTTTTACCTAACCCTAAACAATCAAGTGTACTTGAATAAACATTACTTAAAAAATTGCATTTCGGCCCTATTACTCAAAAATATAATTTTACATAACTTATTTAAATAGTTTACCTTCAAAATACAAAAACTTAAGATTTCAAGGGTTGTAAGAGAAAAAACATGATCCATAATCCTTTACAAAAGGTCATTTTCACAAATGTTGTTTTCTATACTGTGAACACTGTTAAATTAGACTTTATTTATTGCATCAAAATATGTTACTATATAGGCGAGGGGCGGATAGATTTATCAGTTGTTTATTATTCATGCAACATACTTATTACTGTAATAACTTTCATTAGAAAGCGTTTCTATATGAAAATAACTTTGTCTAGTGCGCTTATGAATGTTTTATCATGACTTTGTGAATGGTTACTAAACTGAATGAAATAGCATAGACTTCTTCATGGCCAATGTCTACATATTTGCCATATTTCATTCTGTAACCTGCTTGTTCTGCAGTTCTCTGTATTAGTGTTATGCTACTGTTTTGATAGTGTCTTACTTTTTAAAAAAAAGCATGCAAACCGATTGCCTTAAAAATGAATTAAAGTGAAATAGGAATATTATGTTGTAATGACAAATGCTTAGTATAGTTCACTTACACAAGAGTTCTAGTAACTAAAAAAAAACAAAACAAACAAACAAAAAAACTGTAGGGTGTACTTGATAATTTACTTTAGGTTTACTCTTGACTTTGTATAGCTACTCAGAATTACTAACTGATTACTACATGCAGTGCCGCATGTATAAATTATGCAGTTGCTTTGTTTTACTGTTGTTGTTTTTTTAATTTGTCAATTTTATTTGGTTAAAATGGTTATTGTTACAATTAATAAAATGTAATTGTTACCATTGTTGTGTTTGGCATGCTGAATGTTGAAGTCTGTGTGTGACTGTGTGTACCATGTGAGCATGGTCGATTGCAAGATATTGCCACAAATATTAAAGAATTATATCAACCCAAATAAAAGCTTCACAAAGTGTTCATGAAAAACAATAAAATTGTAAAAGATTGTTAATCAACGTGAAAAATACGCTAGCAAATGATTTGATTAAAAGTTAGGTCACCTTCTAAAAGTAACCTATTTATTACGTCCCTTCCTAAACAACTAAACAACTGTGATTTCATATTGCATTGTTGCATCAATAGGAAGAACATTATAATAATATAAATTAAGTTCCAAGTGCCCAACCAAAGAGAGCACTAATCGCTATAATGGTGAGTTCAAACAAAAACTTTTTTTAGGAAAAATCAACATCAATTTATAAAAGTCAGATTATGTGATGTTCTCTCAAATTTTTCAGTTGTATTGACAATTAAACATTCAATATGACTTTGGGAAACAAGTGAATGCAACTAGAGAAAGAGAACTGCAGAAGTGGAGGAAATGAGTGAAAAGTCTATTACAGTTTTTCTCGATTGCTAACATACTATAACTGATTCATTTGGCACAATTTTCCAAATCATTCATACAGTTCTCGAAAACAAAGACATGATTCTCAAAACTTTTAACACATTTCACCTGTTTGCACACGTTCCAATTTGCTCAGTGTTTTCTGCAAAACGCTACACAAAAATGGTGTCATTTTGCACGTTTAACTACGTTGTCATTTAGAAAAAACAAACACACAATATAATTACCTCAAGAATCACAAAATGAACACAAATAGCACACATTTATCCCTGTGTGAACATTAAGTAGCAAAACTGATGACACCGCAGTCAGAATCTCAGGATGATATGAACAGGGCACAGGGAAATGAAACCTGGTAGTGGGAGACAAAGAGGAATAGGAGGAGAAAAGAAAAATGAAGGGGATGAGGTCAAGGTTCATTTGTTGCTGATGAAATACAAAGCACTATAGTTGAGCATGTTCGTGTGCATGGAACGACCATAAGGAAAGCTGGCCTGCAGGCTCATCTACAGGGTTTTTACTCTACTTAAACATTACAATTTCTGCAGTACTTCAGATGAGATAACGTTCACCTTTCTTTTTACTGTAAATACTGTACCACACATCCTCAGACTCGTAACTGTTGAACTGATTTGTAGCCAAGTACTTCTTACATGTACTGTATTTGTGTAGAACTGAGAGTCGACTCTCTAGGGGAGGCAGAAAATGATATTGTAATGATATAGTTATTATTGTACTAATATTGACATTTAGCCAATTTAGAAAGTATAGTTTTGTTAAATCTAGAGTGTTAAAGTCATGTGAGAGAAAGAGAGATATCGGGGGAAAATAAAGAAACTGAAAATGTAAGAGAAGGTGCAGTTCGGAGAGAACTTTTAATTATTTTGCATGTCCCCATCCTAAGGATTTAAAACTTTTTATGTGATGATGGCCATACAAAAACTAGGGTTGTCTTTGTTTCAGAATTTGTTGTGGGTTTATGGGATGGCCTAGATGAGTGTGAGATTTCACGGCCTGAAATTTTTTCCCAGTCTGCCCCTGTTCCAGTGACATGATTACATACAACGTCAATGGACAACATTGTAGAACGTCATCACTAGAATTAATAAACAACAGGCACGACCAATCTAATTTTTATATTATTATTATTTTTTATTCTCTTTAAACACATCGTTCTGTTACGTTCTTAACATTTCAGCTGAATATTAATTATAAATGATAATTAAATGTGTTCATTACCTGTCTAGCGATGTGTTTATGTTGAAATATACTAAAAAACAGTCCATCTTTTCAAATCTTCTATTGCGTGTCATTATATTTATCGCGTTGGCTCGTGTGGTTTATGTGTCACACTTCAGAAATTCAGGGAGCGAACATTCCAGTGCACTGGATGGATTTCGCGATTGAGAGAGCCCTTAAAATGGCCAACTCCCTGATAAGTGCCCTTACTACTGAACAAGAGAGCTGATTGAGATGCACCCACTGTCTGGTTCACTGCCAATTATTTCCTGTATATTTACGACGCCATTGGTTTAGAGTGCTGTCAATTTCACAGCTCAAACAGGAGAAGCGCGATTTCACAGGCTGCAGACCACGTCTCTCTGTTCATAGTAAGTATTAAATTATAATTTTAGGCCTATATATGTTACGGGATCTGTGGTTGTGGTTTCCACAAACAAAGGATCAGGAGAACGAACTGGCATCAGCACACTTTTCCATTTATTTAACAATAA
>JAFVLL020040895.1:0-17191 GCA_021397915.2 Tor tambroides
TGCAGCGCATCAACCACGCTCGTCAGGAAAGTGAGTGAAACACACACAAACACAAATTTTTATCAAATAATATGGCATTAATAGCGGTTCACTTCTGTGATTTGGTACGATTGCGTTCACATCAGCAGCGAACTGTACCGGAGTTCACATGAACCGAACCCCAGACCACCCTTTTTAAGCGGACTCGGGTACGGTTCGCGGGTGCGCACCCGAGGTCGGAAGACAGCGTTCACATCATCCAAACGAACCGAACTCTGACGTCAATCGAACCCGGGTGCGCACCAAAAGTGCTAGTGTGAAAGCGCCCTAAAATGCACTGCATGATCAAACATTTAGGTGAGATAAATATATATTTTGGAAAAATGTTTAAAAAATCCCCCCTCACCAGGGCCACCTGAGAGGGGAATTCCCCCCGTTTTCAAAAATGAAATGTCTAAAAATCCTGATTGGAGTATCACTATAAATAATTTTACATGATAAAAAGAAAGCTTTAAAAAGATCTGTATCTGTGATTGTATCGGCAGATACTGCTTTCTCTAATCGGTGATCCTGATCGGAGCACCCCTATAAACAGCTGCATGTGTATCAATATATTAGATTTGTGAAACAGCATCTCTTGGACATGGTGACACTACTACAGCAACTCAACCTGCCTTGCCCCCTCATACTTTTTTGCGTATGCTGCTGAAAAGACTGAGGTGATTAAGGGAGTCCAGAAACATTGCAGTTTTTTTTTTCACACACATACAACAACATTAGGCATGAAAGGCAGTTGAAAATGTAAAAAAGCATATTAGGACTCCTTTAAGTTTCTACACCTAAAAAATGGTAGTTAAATTGAAAAAATTTACTAGCCATAAACTGTATTTTGCATTATTTACCTACAGTAAAGTGTTTATCCCTGTGATATTCGGTTGTGTTTTGTTATGTTAGTGATCCATTTTTTTTCTTTCACTTTGACATGTTGCGTATATTTTGTTGTTATTCTGTCAACAGGAAGCATTGCAGAGCATAGCAACAGACACAGGACTGTACCAGATGCTGCCAAGGTTCAGTACATTCATCTCTGAGGGCGTGAGTACATTCATGGGCTATATCTGCTACAACTGTTTTATTAGCCAGTGTAACATGGCTACAACCAGTACAAAAGGTCAGGGGTTCTCAAGCTTTTTCATTCCAGGACCCACCTAGACAAGTATAATCTATCCCAAGACCCACCAAAATATTTTAAAAAGAAATAAGGTGTAAAAAAATTATGTTAGTGTTGTCACGCTACTGGAACTTTGATACCATACCTTTAAAAATACCAATTTTCAATGCCATGGAGGAAAACCTGCCATACAATTTTAGGGTATTTTCATAAGAATAAAGTTGGACTGGGTGATATGACGGTATATATATAGTTACCGTGGTATAAAGTGTATATCATTACAGATTTTGCTGTAATGTTTATTTTGTGGAATGCAAATATATTTGCGTAGTATAGTAGTACTAAAGTTATATACACCTAAGAGAGAAAGAAACATGCATGAATGAAAAAAGAGTGGGATATGCTTGATGTTAAGCACAATATGCAGTGAAAAACTCAATGCAGTGCTCGCGCTGACACACACAGCGACGTGCACATACAGAAAGTTCCTCTCTCAGTGCAATAAGCAGTGAAAAAGAACTCAATGCGGCGCTCACGCGCTGACATACACCTGAAGCGCATGCACATAAAGCCACCTCTCTTAAACTGCATGTGATCATCACGAATTCAGGTCTCTTTCGCATCTTAATGCACTTGAATGGCCATATACACTGTGATGTCCTAGGGTTATATGAGGTTTAAGTTGCCACAAAACACAACAACAAGAGAGGCAGATGTGGCGTTAACAAAACTGATATTTTTATTCAACCAAATAATAGGAGGGTGAAAAGGAAATCTAAATTGGAACTTAGGTTCTTCCTGGTCTGGGGTATCTTTGTTGGCTTTGTTCCCTTTGTCTGTTTCACCACAGGGCCACCTTAAAAAGGGAAGACAGAGCAGAAGGCAGGCAGGTCATTAAGCAACACGTGACAAGATTCACCCTCTTTGCTCTTCAGCTGGTTGTCTCTTATTACATTTCAGCTGGTCTGGTTTAGGCCATCCAAAGTTTCAGCATCTTGTCCTGGGGTCACCAGCCCCTGACTGAAGCAGAGATCCTAGCTTTATGATGACCTCCTTTAGGCCATCATTGTTCTACAGCTGTGGGTGGTTCCATGTCTGGAGGGTGAGCAGGTAGAAGTACTCATGATTGATGACTTTTCCTAGCCAGGGCCTGCTCCTTTGGTTTGGGGTTCATCCTTCCCACATTGGCTTGCCACACATTCCCCCCCTCAGCTCCAGGCTATTGCCAGGAGCGACCGACCAAAGGCACTCCTCCCTGCTCAAGAGAGGAAAAGTCCCTTTCTACTTCAGCAGATCAGATGACATGGTGAGGTAGGTGATTTCTAGTAAAGGCATGTGTTGCAAAGTTTGGGATAAACTGACGATAATATCCAACCAGACCCAAGAATGTTTTTGCTTGTTTCTTTGTTACTGGTCTTGGCCACTTGGAGATTGTGTCTGTCTTTCGTCTCTGAGGTCGCACAATACCACGTCCAATGCTGAACCCAAGATATTCTGCCTCTTCTAATCCCATCTTACATTTCGTTAGGTTGGCCGTTAGGCCCACCCCCCAGAGGGCACTCAACACAGCACGCAGTCTGCTCAGGTGGGAAGACCAGTCAGCACTGTGAACCATAATGTCATTAAAGTAGGCTGCTGCATACTTCTGATGGGGTCAAAGGATCTTGTCCATCATTCTTTGGAAGGTTGGTGGTGCCCTGTGGACCTGAAACGGTAAAACCTGGTATTGAAATAGCCCATCAGGAGTGGAGAATGTTGTCTTTTCCTTAGCCTGGTCAATTAAGGGGACCTGCTAGTACTCTTTAGTCAAGTCCAGAGTGGATACGAAGCGGGCTGGCCCCAGGTGCTCAATGAGCTCATCAACTCTGGGCAGAGGATAAGCATCAAAGCGTGAGATTTTATTCAAATTTCTAAAGTCATTACAAAGTCTTACACTGCCATCGGGCTCGGGGACTAAAACTATTGGGTTCAACCATGCACTGTTAGATTCTTCAATGATGTTTAGGTCCAACATCTTCCTTCCTCACGAATAGCTTCTCGTTGAGCTTCTGGGATGTGATAGGGCTTCAGTCTCACTTTCCTCCCAGGCTCTGTGACTATGCCATGGTAGACCACTGTGGTTCGTCCTGGTAGTAGGGAGAATACATCTGAATGTTGGCTTATCAATTCCCGGAGGTCTTGTTTTTGGGTTGGGTTTGGTTGGGCTCTCATCTCCACTTCCACAGGCCCTTGGGAGAGGACTTGGGATGACAGGGTGGAAAGCAGACATCGTTCTGGCTCATACCATTTCTTGATTGAATTCATAAGATTAATCTGGTGGATCTGGCGCTGGCCGGGCTGCCTTACCTTGTAGTTCACAGGACCCACTCTTTCAACCACTTCATACGGCCCATGCCACTTGGCGAGAAACTCGCATTCGTTCAAAGGGACCAACACCATGACCTTTTCACCTGGTTGAAACACTCTTAGCTGGGCCCACCTGTTGTACACTCGTGCCTGGGCCTCTTGTGCCCGTTTCATGTGCTCTCGAACAGTTGGCCACACCAGAGTCATCCGTTGGTGCATCTATTCCACATGTTCCACCACAGAGCGATGTGGTGACTGTTGGTTCTCCTAGACCTCTTTGCCAATATCCGTCATCCCTCTTGGCCTTTGTCCATAGAGGATTTCAAATGGGGAAAATCCTGTTAAGCTCTGTGGTACTTCTCTTATGGAGAACAGCACATAAGGCAGCAAATGATCCCAGTTTTTCCCATCCACCTCAATCATTTTTCTCAATATTTGCTTTAAGGTCTGTTTAAACCTCTCGACCAACCTGTCCATCTGAGGATGGTAAACAGAGGTACGAATCTGGCTCACCGTTAAGAGTTTACACATCTCTTTCAGGACTTTGGACATGAAGCAGTTACCCTGGTCTGTAAGAATCTCCTCCACAATGCCCGCTCGGCTGAAAAGCAGGAACGTCTCTCTGGCCACTGCTTTAGCAGTTGCTGCCCATAGGGGTATGGGCCCTGGATACCGATTGGCATAGTCCAGGATTACCAAAATGTATCGATGGCCCTGGCTGGATTTGAGCAATGGCCCCATGATGTCTATCACAATTCTGTGGAAGGAAGTCTCAGTGATTAGTAAAGGAACAGGTTGCAATAGATTTCCTTGGGGCTGGTCTTCTGGCAAGTTACACACTGTCATCAGTAATCTTCGACAGGCTCTTTGGGCTTCCCCTGTCAAAAAAAGTTTCAGCAGGGTACCCCAGTCTTCTTCAGGCCATTTCTCTCTGATTGCAGTTCTCTCAAACACCTCCAGGTAAGCTTCAACATCATCATCTGGAGTCTGCTTAGTGAGGACCCTCCCTGGGTCTATTGTGGACCTGGTTTTGGACATGACTTGACACATTGTTGTAGCTGCCTTCCTAAGGGCACATAGCTCCTCCCTCTGTTTGGCGTGTCTGCTCAGCAAGGCATTAATGGCAGCTTCCAGCTTCTTCTCTGGGTCTAGTTTTGTGGCCACTTAAGCGCTGACCTCTATGCCCACATTCTCCACCAAATGTGATGTCCTAGGGCATTGGTCCCAAACTTAATTCCTGGAGGGCCACAGCTCTGCACAGTTTAGCTCCAACCCTAATCAAACACACCTGATCCAGCTAATCAAGCTCTTCAGGATCACTAGAAACTTCCATGCAGGTGTAATTTGGAGCTGGTTGGAGCTAAACTGTGCAGAGCTGCGGCCCTCCAGGAATTGAGTTTGAGACCACTGTCCTAGCGTGATATGAGGTTTAAGTTTACACAAAACACAACCACAAGAGAGGCAGATGCAGTGTTAACAAAACTGATATTTTTATTCAACCAAAAAAATAGGAGGGTCAAAAGGAAATCTAAACTGGAACTTAGGTTCTTCTCAGTCTGGGATATGTTTGTTGGCTTTGTTTCCTTTGTCTGTTTCACCACAGAGCCACCTTAAAAAGGGAAGACAGAGCAGAAGGAAGGCAACACGTGACAAGTTTCACCCTCTTTGCTCTTTAGCTGGTTGTCTCTTGTTACTTTTCGGCTGGTCTGGTCTAGGCCATCCAAAGTTTCAGCATCTTGTCCTGGGGCCACCAATCCCTGACTGAAGCAGAGATCCTAGCTTAATGATGACCTCCATTAGGCCATCATTGGCTGCAGCTGTGGGTGGTTCCATGTCTGGAGGGTGAGCAGGTAGAAGTACTTATCAGGGCTTGACATTAAGCATTCTCATGTAGTTGTCCTTCGGACAAGTAAATTTGTCATTTACTTGTCCGAGTTTAAAAGTTACTTGCCCGGAGAGAATATATTTTTTTTTAATTGAGTTATAAATATAATTATTTATTGTAGTTATACAAAACATATTTAGTTTATTTAGTTCAATTTTTCTTTTTAAATAAAATAATGAAAAATAAAGTGTGATAATACTGTTATATTTTAAAATAAAAATGGAGTATTAATTACAAATACAATTATTTTATATTAAACTTAAAAATAAAATGCTAATATTTATTTTTTTATATATGAATTTTCAAACTTAAATTTTAAATTTTTAAATTAGAGTTCAATTTAATCAGACAATTAGTATAATAAGACATTTGAGCTGTTACCAAACAAATGAAATCAGTATCAACAAAATTCATCTTTGCAATGTAGAGGAAACACAGAAACTACATCTGAAGTGGAATATATATATTTACTAGGGATGGGCATTTCAAGCAAAAGTAATATTTGAAAATCGTTGGGAATTATTTGATTATTATAAGATTATTCGAAAATTGCACCCCTTCCCTGTATGCATGCACGCACGCCACGTCACGTTATTAGGCTAGTGTTACACACACCCATAAACAGAGAGAGAGAGAGAGACCATTCACGCTTTTAATCTGTATGATAACCAACTGTTTAATTTGTTTAAAGATAGACTATCTTACCTCAAGCCATATAATGATTGTAACATGCTGAAACATATTAATATAATAAACGTAACAGAATGACAGCACTTATTAACATACCAGTCCATCCATTAGCATAAATCAACTGCTCATAAGGTATTAAACTGCTCAAAAAATATATTCCAATACTTTCTCTCGCAATTATATCATTGGGTAATTATACTGTATATTAACTGCGGGCATCAGTGAGCTGTTATTAATATGAGGAGCATTGAAAATGCTTTTGAATGTGCGTGCGCGACCGTTTTACTTTCACTTTGGAGATTCGCGATCACATGTTTATACTATGGAGCGGCAGTACTTACCACACATTTTACAAGATTAGATGTTTGTCAGTGGCGCTCAGGATCTACAAATCATTCACCATCGTCCTACTCTGTTGCTGGTAAGTGAAACTGCATGTATTGTAATGTAACAGGCTATCGCTAGCATGCGGCTAACCATATGTCCCTTTAGTGGCTCCGTAGAACGCGTTATTTGTTTTCCGTGCCTTCCCCAGTACGGATTCAGCACACCTCTAACCCAGTCAGGGATATTTGTGGTCCGCACAGAACTCTTATTTGACATCGTTCTTAGTTGCAGGTCTACAGCGTTCGCGTGAGAGAGTGTGTTCTTCTGTTGTCTTTGACAGCTTTTAGGTGCGTTATTGGCAACGCTTACCTCTGCTTATGCGTCACCACCGCATCAGCACCGAAAACATGGGGAATATTTAGACAAATATAATCGAACAACCTATTCGATATTCTATGAATAAATCGACTAATCGAATATTCGAAAATCGTGACCCATCACTAATATTTACCCACTGTTAATGCAGCTTTGAGGGACATGGAATGCTTTAATCAATAGTTACAAATGAATAAATAATGTTTTGATTCATAAAACGTTGAATACTGATATTTGAAATTATTTAAAAAATAAAAAAATACTGTAAATGTGAAATTAAAACCACCAGTAGGTGGCGTCAAGTCATTGTTTATAAGTGAGTCATTGCGACTGAACCGAATCATTTAAACGGTTGATTCATTCAGGCACGAAACGCAGTCATGTTGCTCAGAGACGCAAAACAGTGCAGTGGCTGTGTTTGGAATTATTTTTGTTGGTGAAACAGAGCAAAAACAGGAAATATGGTGTCTGAAACGTAAGTCTCTTAATGTTAACTTGTTTATTGAACTGTGATAAAATCACGTTTGTAATCATGATGGTTTTTGGAGCAAAGAAAACGGCGCTCTATCTTCGTGTGAAACTATATGAAATTCTATAAATATATACATTTTCTGCTCCCATATCTTGAATTTTCTGATCATTCTTCATGCATTGTAATACTGAATCATGCAGTGAAAGAACGCACTCGCATGTGAGCTAGTCTAACCTAGATGACTTTAGGTAATGTATGCGTGCACTCTGTAGGTGTGTTTTGTTTGATTCTTGCATTACACTCGTTAAAACAACAATTACGAAATTATCACAAACAATATATATCGCACACCCCTATAACAAAGGCTATATCATAAATAAAGGCAGTTATTATTGTTTTTGGTATTGACTTTTTCAAGTTACTTGTCCGATTGGGCAAGTAAATTTCTCGTTCACTTGCCCGTCCAAAACATTAATTTGTCCCAGACAAGCGGACAAGCGTTAATGTCGAGCCCTGCTTATGATTGATGACTTTTCCTAGCCGGGACCTGCTTCTTTGATCTGGGGTTCATCCTTCCCACATTGGCTTGCCACAACACACACACAATTATGTCAAAATGGCTGTTGTGGAGTATTCACATAAACACAGTTGGTTATGTGTTAAATAAACATAACAGTTAGGTGAAAACCAAATGTGTTTCAGTATATTGGATCTGCGCAGTCGCTCTTAAAGGGACAGTGTAATAAACCTGCTGCTGTCTGTCATGTTAATCAAACAACAAAAGACAAAGAGAAAATCACTCATTGCTCTTCACTGAATAATTTTGGATCTTTAATAAGAATCAATTCGTATTTGATTCATACAGTGAAAACTATGCAGTGCTTTAGTTATACACTTGATTATTCAATTTCCATAGTGTTCCTTACAATACTACATAAATAAACCTACTGTAGCTGAAAAACTTGTTTATTTAAATTATATTTTTGTTCTATTGCGTTTGTAATTTGCATCTTTGTTCTTATTTTTATTAACAAAAATAAAATATAAAGCTATATATCAAAATGTACATCATTATTGTGAAATAAAATTTATCATACCGTGAAATAAGATTTTGGTCATATCGCCCACCCCTAGAATAAATAGAGTATTTATAATGCAAGATGGAATGGAATGATGGAAGATCAGGCCCTTTCTTTTGGAACATGCAACACAACTCCTTGTTCAAGCTCTTGTTCTGTCCAGACTTGACTATTGCAGTGCTCTCTTAGCAGGTCTTCCAGCCAATTCCATCAAACCTCTACAATTAATCAAAAATGCTGCTGCAAGATTAATACTTAACCCCCTGGGGTCTGAGGGTGTTTTGGGGGCCTGGAGAAGTTTCAACATGCCCTGACATTTGTGCTTTTTTCAGTTGCTTATAAAATATAAATGGCTAAAGTCTAATAACACCGTAAACAGCACAAACTGGGCTACAATATGTTAGCAGCATTTATGTACATGATTGTGTTTTTGAGAAAGCAATGTTTATGCGTGGTTAATGAAAATCTAAAATTTTGAAGTCACTGAAATAAGACCATAAAACACATTCAGAACATTTGTTCACAAGACTTTTGAGAACCGGATCTTGTAGCCTAGAGTTTTTGTTTCATAATTATGTGAAAATCATCTTGTTTACTCCTTCACAGAAAACAATATATTGATTTAAATTTTTAAAGACATGTTTTGTGATCGAAAGCCTATATGCGAGGGAGTGGCAATGGCCTTGAATATTAAGTGATTTTCACCTGAGAGACAAAGGGCCCTCCCCTAAAGGCTGCTAATGGCCCATCAGTGTGACTGTGACTTTGAGGCAGGTAAGACAGAATGTGAGGAGATTGAAAAAATGTTTTTTTTAAATTATTTGTATTTTATTTACAACACAGTATAATCAAAACATACATAATAAAGGTCAAAGACATATTATTGTGCACACTGATATAACCACAGAGATGTGAACAGACTTTGAGTCATTCCTGCAACAGATTCTGTTCAACAAGTGAAACAGGTAAATCATACCTGATATTTACGTGTGTTATTTATGCTTCTGCTTATTAATTTAATTTCTGCTGATTTCCATGGATTCAAGAAGAAAAAAACAATCAGTGGTCAAGGATCTTGTTTTACCATAGAATATCAGTGTAGTTGAACATCGGATGTTGATACAGCACTCTCAGAGGAAAACAGTTTGAAGAAACTGAAAGTCAGCAGGATTCATCTGTGGTGCAGGTATCTGATTCAATAAAATACAAACAACCAAAAAAAAAAAAAACATTTGTGAGCATGTTAATATCAGGAGCATCTGTATATACAGTGGGTACGGAAAGTATTCAGACCCCCTTAAATTTTTCACTCTTTGTTATATTGCAGCCATTTGCTAAAATCATTTGTTCATTTTTTTTCCTCATTAATGTACACACAGCACCCCATATTGACAGAAAAACACAGAATTGTTGACATTTTTGCAGATTTATTAAAAAAGAAAAACTGAAATATCACATGGTCCTAAGTATTCAGACCCTTTACTGTGACACTCATATATTTAACTCAGGTGCTGTCCATTTCTTCTGATCATCCTTGAGATGGTTCTACACCTTCTTTTGAGTCCAGCTGTGTTTGATTATACTGATTGGACTTGACTAGGAAAGCCACGCACCTGTCTATATAAGACCTTACAGCTCACAGTGCATGTCAGAGCAAATGAGAATCATGAGGTCAAAGGCTCAGAGACAGAATTGTGGCAAGGCACAGATCTGGCCAAGGTTACAAAAAAAATCTGCTGCACTTAAGGTTCCTAAGAGCACAGTGGCCTCCATAATCCTTAAATGGAAGACGTTTGGGACGACCAGAACCCTTCCTAAGAGCTGGCCGTCCGGCCAAACTGAGCTTCTATCGGGGGAAGGCCTTGGTGAGAGAGGTAAAGAAGAACCCAAAGATCACTGTGGCTGAGCTCCAGAGATGCAGTCGGGAGATGGGAGAAAGTTGTAGAAAGTCAACCATCACTGCAGCCCTCCATCAGTCGGGGCTTTATGGCAGAGTGGCCCGACGGAAGCCTCTCCTCAGTGCAAGACACATGAAAGCCCGCATGGAGTTTGCTAAGATGGTGAGAAATAAGATTCTCTGGTCTGATGAGACCAAGATAGAACTTTTTGGCCTTAATTCTAAGCGGTATGTGTGGAGAAAACCAGGCACTGCTCATCACCTGTCCAATACAGTCCCAACAGTGAAGCATGGTGGTGGCAGCATCATGCTGTGGGGGTGTTTTTCAGCTGCAGGGACAGGACGACTGGTTGCAATCGAGGGAAAGATGAATGCGGCCAAGTACAGGGATATCCTGGACGAAAACCTTCTCCAGAGTGCTCAGGACCTCAGCCTGGGCTGAAGGTTTACCTTCCAACAAGAGAATGACCCTAAGCACACAGCTAAAATAACGAAGGAGTGGCTTCACAAAGCTCCGTGACTGTTCTTGAATGGCCCAGCCCGGAGGCCTGACTCAAACCCAATTGAGCATCTCTGGAGAGACCAAAAATGGCTGTCCACCAACGTTTACCATCCAGCCTGACAGAACTGGAGAGGATCTGCGGAGAATGGCAGAGGATCCCCAAATCCAGAGTGTGAAAAACTTGTTGCATCTTTCCCAAAAAGACTCATGGCTGTATTAGATCAAAAGGGTGCTTCTACTAAATACTGAGCAAAGGGTCTGAATACTTAGGACCATGTGATATTTCAGTTTTTTTTTTTTTAATAAATCTGCAAAAATGTCAACAATTCTGTGTTTTTCTGTCAATATGGGGTGCTGTATTCACATTGTGAGTAATTTTAGCAAATGGCTGCAATATAACAAGAAGTGAAAAAAAATTTAAGAGTCTGAGTCTCGTCTTACCTGCCTTGTAGTTTTGTAGCCATAGACTCACGCATGCTCTGTACTATTGTAAAAAAAGACATTTTATATCTGAGATACTAATTATTATTGTTTAGTACGTTATTAAAATCTATTTGTGAACAGAGTATTAATAATAAACACGGTCTAAACATTCTTAGATGCGTAGCATTCATCATGTTGTCGTTTGGGAAAAACCCAACTAGTAATGTGTTCAAGTTTATGTCACAATAACAAAGGAATTACCATCCATATTACAACGTTATTGTTTCGTTGGACTAAAAGTGCTCTATGGGATGTTGTTCTGTGGACCCTTACCTCTCTAACTAAACCGGGATTTCAGCAGTGGATGCGTTTGTGACTCGTTGTTAAGACGAATCTGGTATGTACTGCATTTTTATTCTGCATGTTTTGATGTGTACTGCTTACACAAATTTAGCAAATACATTCCTTATACGTTTTCAATCGAAAAACAGCGATCTATCATCAAAGCTTGAGGCTTAGACCTTCAAAATGATATATAGTTTGTCAAGATTAACTTTGTCCCGTTTCATTTATTCTATTCGTAAACAATGACACATGCAAACAAAGAGCGTTCAGTGCGCCGGCGTCCTGGTGCGGGTTAACAGGTTTTAACTAATGCAAAAAAGAAACATTACTTACTCATCAGATTGATCTTCTCTTCTGGATGAAATATTGTTCTTTTGAGGGAAATCCAGCGTTTAATCAGCGCGTCTTCTTGCAGAAACGAACAGTAGCCGCGATGAAGGATCTTCTCACTCTTTGTTTGTGTTGGGCGTCTCCATGCGCCCGTGTCTCACGTGGTTATTTACATATGAACAGCGCGTGCCGCGAGGGGGCGGTATCTCATTAGAAATAATGAGGTAGACGGGAAAGACTGAACATCGTGTTGATTTCATACAGATTACTTCATCACAGAATATTTGTTTTCGATATGACTTCATTTAAAAGGAGACACTTGAAGCTTTCTATAGATATGACTCTCATGTCTCTGTGTTGAGTATTTGCTGAGTTACAGTTCATTTTAGTGACGCGTTTCTAAATGCAGTTCGCGGAGACGGAGAAGACAGAGCACACCCTGTTTGATTTCTTTATTTTATAAAATTACAAAGTTGTGTTGTTATTATGAGTGTATACAAATAAAAGTAGATGCTTTACAGATTCGATTGATGTATTACTCTTATCTGTACAATTAAAACTCACAGAGTACTTTAAGTTCCTTTTAGGGGCTTTCAAAAAAATGCACCAAAACGCGCCGACGCGTTTGTCAACCCCAGAGGGTTAATGAGCTGAAAAGAACGCATGTCACACCTTTGTTCATCAGTTTGCACTGGCTACCAATAGCTGCTCGCATAAAATTCAAGGCATTAATGTTTGCTTACAAAACCACCTCTGGCTTCGCACCCCTTTACCTAAATTAAGTACTTCAGACCTATGTGCCCTCTAGAAGCTTGCGTTCTGCAGGTGAACAACACATTATTGTGCCATCCCAAAGAGGCACAAAATCACTTTCACAGACTTTTTCATTAACTGTTACAGCCTGGTGGAATGACCTGCCCAACTCAATCCGAGCAGCTGAATCCTTAGCCGTCTTCAAGAAACGGTTAAAAACACATCTCTTCCATCTTTATTTGACCCTCTAAGTGTAGCACTCTCTATTCTGATTCTATTTTATCTATCTGTCTTCTTTTTATTTATAAAAAAAAATAAAAAAAAACATACTCTTGACCTTGCTACATGTACTGCGTTAGGCTAACAGAGACTTGTCATAGCGCTTGCATGTTGTTGCTCTTTTGTTGGTTTTGATTGCTTCTATTGTCCTCATTTGTAAGTCGCTGAAGATAAAAGCATCTGCTAAATGACTAAATGTAAATGCATTGCTAATCGACATAGCATGTATTACAGCAGGGGTACTTAATTCTGTTCCTGGAAATCTACCTACCTGCAGATTTGTAACTTGAATGTGCAAAGCTTCCAGTGTCATTCGCTTCCAGTTATTTTAGTTGTACAAAAACAATCTGTTATGCTGCTTGATATTGCAAACTGGTACTTATCATTTTATTTTAATTTACTATGATAATCATGAACACTCTGGTTTGTAGTGCAAATAGTTTTACCGCTTTACTGCAGTTTTTATTGTTCTTTTAATTATTTACCTATTGTGACTAATGAATCAGAATTCTCGCACATTCACAGAAATTAGCTTACTTCTGGGTTGCAAAATAAAGTGGATAACAATAGTAATGTTTATTGAAAGATTTACAAGGTTACAAGATTTACAAGTGATTACATTTACAAATAATTACAATATCATTTAAAAAAATATTTTGAGGGTTTGAATGTGTTGCTGACTTAGAGGGCTGGGTGGTATGACAGCATAGACCCTTTTAGGGCCGACGTCACAGTTACGTCACAGCGCTAGCTGGAGGCAAAACAAAGGGAAAATTGGAGGCGGCCAATTCAAAACAACGCAGATAAGGAGCTTAAAATATCATCTTGTTGTGATGTTGGGTGCCCGAATCGATGTTGTAAACAGTGAAATTTTAAGGCATACCTGATGCCACCAGACAAAAGAAAACCCGGCTTTGACAGCTGTGGTGGCTTGAGGATAGCTTCGCGGACTGGACAAGCCTGTGGCCAAAAATGCCGCATTTGCAGCGCACTTCTTATCAGAAAAGGTTAAATAAAGTATTGTCTTTGTTGTTATGGGCTCGTCTAAGATTTCTTATACATCGATCTCACTATTCTTTATGAAATAATGTCTGTATTATGTGTGTAAAACAACAAACTGACGATTTATATGCTTAATCATATGTAATTGTATATACATTGTTGTGATTAATTGTGGCTGGAATAATAATGTAGCTGTAAAAATAGTTGCCTGCTGAAATTGAAATATATATACATCTTCATGACTAGATAGACTGTGTAGACACTGTGAGTTTGTCTTTACTATAGCCGACACCTTAGATGTGAGTCACTCAGCCGGAGGGAATCCTGTCAGATCGTCCATCCTTTGAGTAACAGCGTGTGCGGATCGGCCAATCTGGTTTCGTCCGTTAAAGTTAACCTTTTCAAATAACAATCGCGGTCCTGGACAGTGCATCTATACCTTACATATGCAGGTAAAATCGGAATTTCTCCAGTTATTATTAAAAAACAAGCTAAACAGACTCCATAGCTAGCGTTAGTGAAGTGGTCAGTGGAATCTTTCTGCCTCCAGCTAAGCTCCGCCCACAGAAAAACGTCACTATGTTTACTAACAGAAAAAGGGTCTATAAAAGGAGTGAACAGAAGCCAGAGATGGTGAAACCAAACACAAAGAGGAGAAAATACTGAAGCAGGCAGAGCAAGATCACTGTTCATGATGCGCAAAATATTTGAAGAAAATCCTAAATGCTCAATTGGGGTGAGGGGTTTATGTGAATGTATCTCTGAGGGAAACTGACTGTCTTCAGAAAAGTTTAGATGGTATTTTCTTTGTCTCTTACCTCCCCAAATCAATCCTTAGCCCCCAAATCAGTCCTTAGCCATCTTCAAGAAATGGCTAAAAACACATCTCTTTATTCTTCATTTGACTCTCTAACTCTACTTGTTAAATCTACTTGTTTTCTTTTTTTTTATTTAAAAAAAACTTAACCCTCTAAAGGTCATTGCACACTGAGTCCAAAATTTTCATATGCGTTTTAGATCCGCGCAATTGGCACAACGAAGGTATCCAGTGGTGGCTGAAGGCTTCTTGGATGCTCAGATTTTCAGTGTGCAAAATTATTTAATTTAAATTAAATTCTAATCTGACTCCATTTTATTATGACTTCGAATTTAGATTGTCATACGGATTGGTTGTTTGTCCATTTCTAATTATTATTCTTATGACATTTGATTATTCTAGTTAACTCTTTACTTTATATTTACTCGTTCATTAGGAATCTATGTCGCTCAGGGTGCCCCACGGTCAAAACTCGCCAGTCTGATCATTAGTCAGAGGGTATAACTAACTATTTAATAGACCGCCTCATGCTTGTAATTTTTTAAATAGTGGTTCTGTTTAGCACCCTACAGTCACCCATGTAACAACTTAGTTAAAGCTCAAACAATAATCAGAGGTTATGCTAGTACTATTTGTCTAGCCCCCTATAGTTATATAACTACGTACAACTTAACTAAAGCTGAGATAATAATCAGCGGTAATGCTAGTACTATGAAATATGCCAATATTTCAATAGTATTTTTATCTAGCCCCCGATAGTTAAAATAACTACATAAAACTTAAATAAAGCTCAAACAATAATCAGAGGTTATGCTAGTATTATTTATCTAGCCCCCGATAATTAATAAAACTACATACAACTTGAATAAAGCTGAGACAATAACCAGAGGTTATGGCTAGTACTATGAAGTATGCCCAAACCATGCTAGTACTCCATTAGTATTTTGTCTAGCCCCCCATAGCTAATGCAACTGCATAACAAACTTAGTCAAGCAGTTAGTCAAAAATACAGAATCTCACCTGATGTGCCCCATGCTCCATCTAACCTGAGATCTAGTATGTACTTAACCCTGGATGCAGATATGTGGTAATGTACGCTTCAATTATTCTACTTGAGAAAATAATTTCGGAGTTAGTCAGAATTCAATTAACATTTAATCTCCGCACACCTGACTGCAATTGATAGGTGCGTAGGAGACAAAGACCAAAAAGGTCTAAACTGAAAAACAAAAACAAATCCCGCACACTACCAAACTATGCAAAAAGTATCAAAAACGTTTATTTATTTTCGGTTGCATGACCTTCATCAGGTAATTACAACATGTAATTACAAACTAAACCACATTTTAAAAGAAATTGTGACCAATCTCTGCAAAGGACCATTGATTAATAACAAAACACAATGGGTACATCAACTTAAAAAAAAAAAAGCAAAAAAAGAAAAGAAAATTAAATCTTTTTCGAAATCTATGCATCAAAGCAATGCACTACCATATTGCAACGCATTGTGTCAATACAGCGCAGTGTAGAATAACTTAAAGAGGTTGCCTGCGTTTACTAAACTGTGGAGCTTTGACTGCTGCTGATTTGAATGGCGATGCTTCCCGTTTTAAGTGTCAGTCGATGGCCTTTCATTTTTAACCAGAAATGTGCGCGCAGCGCGCTGATTTTCTGATGTTCATTTAAATTTTCCGTGTCTTTTTCCCGTGTCACTTGAAATGTGTCCGTTTTGAATCATTGTGGTGAGACACGAGGAAAAAAAAAAAAAAAAAAACTATCAGTAGTGGGACTATTTTGTAATAAATCGCATACCATTCATCTCTGAACTTTCTATCGTCCGTTACTGGAAACGAAATTACTGGTTAATATGTCCCGATCTCAAAGTTTACACACGCTTTTAGTCCGTGAACTGGATCTCGCTCAGGACGCGTGCTGTCTGTGGAAGTTTGGTCAGGACCGCTTCCAGAATTAAATCACTGAGGCATTTTTGTCCCGTCCATTGTTTATCACTGATATTTCGAGAATGAATCCAGCATCATTCCCGAAACTTTGCAGCCTGTATGTGTCCGAAAAACGAAAGTTTCATTCAAATTCTGAATGGATATAGCCTAGAAAACACACAAAGCGCGCTCCCATTATTATTACTAAAAGCGTCATTTATCAAAGTTCATCGCGATCTCACAAAGTTCTGTTATAATCAAGCTCTCTAAACTACACAATGAATCTACAATGAATTTGCATCGCACCTGCACTTAGTCATCATGAGATGATTCACGAGCGTGCAAAACTCCGGCGCTTTCAGCTGTGAGTGAATTCTGAAAAACTACAACGTTTCTGATTGGCCATTGCGTTGAAGAAATCAACAGATATGTCTTTGATTGGATACGATGCTCAGCACTGCAAAAACACGTTGGATAGTTTGTTTGCTTTCGTTTGAGGGTATTTAGCGCCGTCTAGTACCCCCGTACAACCGGGCCTGGGCTGACATCAGAGATTCCATGCCTGACGATATCGGGGGG